>BLSH010221250.1:4800-18788 GCA_018402905.1 Glandirana rugosa | reverse complement strand
CACCGCCAGTCACCCGTCATGCATTAATGATTACCACCAGACACCGGTCACCCATTGGTGACCACCGCCAGACACACGGCACCCATCAGTGACCACCGCCAGACATGCGGCACCCATCAGTGACCACCGCCAGTCACCCATCAGTGACCACCACCAGACACCCGGCACCCATCAGTGACCACCGCCAGTCACCCATCAGTGACCACCGCCAGACACGCGGCACCCATCAGTGACCACCGCCAGTCACCCATCATTGACCACCACCAGTCACCCATCAGTAACCACCACCACACACCCGGCACCCATCAGTGACCACCGCCAGTCACCCATGACCCATCAGTGACCACCTCCAGTCACCAGTCACCCATCAGTGACCACCACCAGTCACCCATCACCCATCAGTGACCACCGCCAGTCACCCATCACCCATTAGTGACCACCCCCAGTCACCCATCAACCATCAGTGACCACCGCCAGACACGCGGCACCCATCAGTGACCACCGCCAGTCACCCATCATTGACCACCACCAGTCACCCATCAGTAACCACCACCACACACCCGGCACCCATCAGTGACCACCGCCAGTCACCCATGACCCATCAGTGACCACCGCCAGTCACCCATCACCCATCAGTGACCTCCACCAGTCACCCATCACCCATCAGTGACCACCACCAGTCACCCATCAGTGACCACCACCAGACACCCATCACCCATTATTGACCACCACCAGAGACCCGTCACCCATCAGTGACCACCGCCAGTCACTCATCACCTATCTGTGACCACCGCCAGTCACCCGTCACCTATCAGTGACCACCGCCAGTCACCTGTCACCCATCAGTGACCACCGCCAGACACCCTCACCCATCAGTGGCCACCGCCAGACACCCATCAGTGACCACAGCCAGTCACCCATCAGTGACCACCGCCAGTCACCCATCAGTGCCCATCGCCAATCACCTGTCAGTGACCGTCACACCCATGAGTAAACATTACCTGTAAAAGTCTCACACATGTGGTATCGCCATACTCGGGGGGAGTAGTAGAATGTATTTTGGGGTGTCATTTTTGCTATGTACATGCTATGTACCTTCAGGACCTTCAAAAGTGTAATAGGGTGTTGAGAAATGAGATGTGTAATTTATGCTTGTAGAACGCCTGAAGGTGCTAGTTCACTGTTGGGCTTCTGTATGTGATCAGGCTATGTAAAAGTCTCACACGTGTGATGTCGCCATACTCAGGAGGAATAGCAGAATGTATTTTGGGGTGTCATTTTTGCTATGTACATGCTATGTGTTGGAAATATCTTATAAATGGACAACTTTGTGTAAAAAAAATGCGTTTTAATTTTTTTCCCACATTTTCCAAAAACTACTGGAACAAAAATGAACCGTTCAAAAGACTCATCATGCCTCATTGATTATACTTTGGGGTGTTTGCTTTCCAGAATGGGGTCATTTTGTGGGCAATTCCATTGTCCTGGTGCTCCAGGGCCTTCAAAAATGTGATAGGTCGTCATGACATTAGATGTGTAATTTATTTCCCTCGAATACCTGACGCCGCTCCCTGCATGTTGAGCCTCTGTATGTGGCCAGGCTGTGAAAAAGTCTCAGACATGTGATATCTCCATACTCAGGAGGAGTAGCAGAATGTGTTTTGGGGTGTAATTTGTGGTATGCATATGCTGTGTGTGAGAAATAACCTGTTACAATGACCATTTTGTGAAAAAAAAAAAAGAAAAACAAAATCTTCATTTTGCAAAGAATTGTGGGAAAAAATTACAACTTCAAAAAATTCACCATGCCTCTTACTAAATACCTTGGAATGTCTACTTTCCAAAAAGGGGTCATTTGGGGGGTATTTGTACTTTCCTGGCTTGTTAGGGTCTCAAGAAATGAGATAGGCTGTCAGTATATCAGGTGTGATCAGGTGTGATCAATTTTCAGTGATTGGCACCATAGCTTGTAGACTCTATAACTTACACAAGGACCAAATAATATACACTTATTTGGGTTATTTTTACCAAAGATAGGTAGCAGTATAAATTTTGGCCAAAATTTACAAAGAAAAATTACTAATTTGCAAAATGTTATGACCAAAACAAAGAAAGGCATTTTTTCACAAACTTTTCAATCTTTTTTTATTTATAGCACAAAAAATACCCCCCCCCCCCCAGTGATTAAATACCACCAAAAGAAAGCTCTATTTGTGTGAAAAAAAGGACGCAAATTTCATATGGGTACCCTGTTGCATGACTGAGTAATCGTCATTCAAAGTGTGATAGCGCTGAAAGCTGAAAAATGGCCTCGACAGGAAGGGGGTTTTCGTGCCCGGTACTGATGTGGTTAATTGAACTTGTTTGTGGTCCCTTGCTATTTGTTCTAACTTTTCTTTTTAATGTAACTGCCTACTTCAAACCTGTCATTTTCTTTAATAAACTTAGGCAAGTATTGTTATTTGAAATATTCTTTATTTTTAAAGCATAAATTATCAAAGCAATTTTTAGGTAAAGAAAATATAACAGAAAAAAACTGTTTCTTCGCAAAATGTGGTAAAGATTAAACCAAGGAAAAAAACAACAACAAAAATACAGAAAAATAAATAAATACCTCAATGGGAGTATTGGCCATAATTCCCAGACCATGGTTGTTGGGGGCCATGGGGAAAAAATTGCCACTGGTCAGCATGCTGGTGTGGTGGTTGGGTTGGGTGGTGAGATGGGGTAAGTGGTAGAGGTGGTGGAGATGGAGGCACATTCTTGTGGAGCTCCGTGTGTTCGGTAAGGAGCCCCATTGCCCCCTTAAACAGAACCTGGCTTATTAGCTCCTCAGCCTTGTTTTTTTGGAGTGGAGCCATTGTTTTTATTTTCGCTGCTGTGTAAGCAGCGAATGACTCCTCCTGGTCCAGGTCTCTTTGCAGGACTTGTGTGGCCTGCTGGAAAAAGAAGGAAGCCGCTTCATCCACGTGATGGGTTTTCTTCTTCCTTCTCCTCCCAACCTCAAGTGGAGGAATTTGCGCTTGGCAAGGTTGGAAAGAGCCAACTGCCTCCTCCTCAGTCACTGTGTCGGTGACACTTTCCTGTGTATAAAAAAGTGACATTATTAGAATATGTTTGTTTGTGTGGGTGATGAATCCAAACAAATTTACATTTCATTACTGTTGCTTATTGAATAATTAGAAATAACAAACACTAGCATTCTGGCACCAGCATTTTGATTTATCCTTAAAATGACTTTAGGCCACAAGTGGGTTTGGATCTAGAAACAAATGTGTTAAGACTCAAATGTTTGGACAATAATGTTTAGTTCTTATCATTGTATTTTATCTTTACAATATGTTCACCAACACTATACCTGGGTCAAGACTGCCTCCGCCTCATCTTCATCCTCAGGTCTAGGAGCCATGGCCTCACCAGAAGTAGAGGGAAGGGTGGAAAGGGATGGCCTAGCCTCAGAGGGATGTTTTAAAAACTGCAGGCTGTCAAAGTACCACAGCTTTGGTACATGCACAGCAGATGCTGCAGATCCAGACCTTTTGGAATCTTGGACCTTTTTCACCTCCCTCCCATAGGTCGTCCTGAGGTTGGCAATTTTGGTCCTGACATATTTAGGTGTAGCATCAGGATTTATTAGCTTGCACAGCTCCACCAGTTGCTGTATAGCTGCCAGCTTTCGGGCCCTCTTGAAATAGTCCTTCAAGTGGACATTCCACAGACAGGGTAGTTGCCTGTACAGGTCTATGAACTGCGGCAGGAAGTCTTGCGAAAGGAAACTGTCGCTCATTATGCCTGCAAGACACAAGACAAAGCATCATGCAACTTCACCCAGCATACCCCTAAAAGCTCCACCAAATCTAGGCCTCAAGCCAAGCAGTATTAGGGTTGCTACATCATTCCTTTAATCCAGGACACATATGAATTACACAGGTTCTGAGGCTAATTTAATGCAGATAAGGCACCAAGTGAGTTTAATTACCACCTTAATCAGCCACAGAACCTGAGTAATTAATATGTGTCCTGGATTAAAGGGATTATGTGGCAATCCTAAGCAGTATAAGCCATTTTCCCCAATCCAATCCAAGCATAACAGTATAGGCCTCTACCCACCTATATCAGAAGTTCCAGGCGAAGCGTCGTTTGAACAGTGAGCACACATGTAAGTTCTCAGACATCGTTCCTACCTACGGCTGTTTCCTTGAGCGTTCGTTTGTCTTTTATACATTGCACATGCGTACCGCTCTCAGGTGTGTTGTGAAGCTGGGGCGTTACACGTACCAACGCCTCCACGGAACGAACGAACGATCGTAACTCCACGATCGTCCAAAAATGAGCACTAATCATGGCGGATTCCCGCAGGAGCCACCGCAAAATTAAGGCCACCCCCATGACCAGGCCAGAAATGGTTGACATGGTGGGAATCCTGGAGGCCAGGGATTACGACTGTAAGAGGGGGGAGTATGAGAGGCCGAACAGCCATAAGGATAATATATATTAGACAGGGTCATAGAGCGGTTGTCTGAAAAATATGGTATGGCCATGGCCTTTATTATTGTTGCCTTTAGAGTGTTTGGAAAGTGCACCCCCTCCCCCCCAACTAACCCCCAAAAAATAGGCCCATCCAAGGCATAATCAGCTATTATGCAGTACATAATAGCTGTTTCTGAAATAGTTACCTTGGAACGAAGCTGTTGGAATTGTCTAAGCACCCTACTTCCAGGTCTGCGCCTCCATCCAAACACAGCGTGGGCATACAATACCAATCAATGTCAAGATATCACTTAAAAAAACCACCAAAATAACACAAATCACTATGTTGGCCCTCAGCCACTCGACCATCATTGCACTTATGCATTTTTCGCTACTTAACAGGTCATGAGCTTCCAAAATACACCATTGGAAGACTGAGGAGGGATATTCAGCAGTGCTGTGCGGAGCTCCAGGACATACAAAGGGCAGCGCAGAACCTCCAGGGGCGACTGACGGATGTTGGGGACATGCTTGCTAAATTTTAAGTCAATTCTTCTTGCAATTGGGCTGGTTTTTGTGGACCCCATTTTAGGGCCTGTTGCCTGGTTGAAACAGCCTCCTGAAAAAGCGTGAATACATGTACTCTATCTCATCAGGGGTTGTCAAGTGTTATCTTTCTGGATGGGCAGACCCCCTTCCTCCAAACTGGAGTTTCTTGGAGAAAGGGGTGTTGCATCTGCAAAATGTGTGAGTTGATCACATCAAGGGTTCGAAGCTGGCGCGTTTTGGGGTTGCCCCCCTTTATCCAAGCTAGTGGAGTTTGGCTAAAGGTGGTCACCCCCAAAACGGGTCGGCTCAGAACCCATGATAGGATCAACTCACACATTTCTCAAATGCAACACCCCTTTCTCCAAGAAACTCCAGTTTGGAGGAAGGGGGTTTGCCCACCCAGAAAGATGACACTTGACAACCCCTGATGAGATGGTGTACATGTTTACACGCTTTCGTTTGTGGCCTACCAGCTTGATATGTTTGATATCTGTTTTTAAAATGTTGCAAAGCACCTCAGAATGTGCAACATATATAAAGGTTTGATACTAACAGTGTGTGGCTTCTTCTTTACTTTAAGTATGTCTGTGAGTTCCATAAAGTTTAGGTCTTTACAGAGCAAATGTGCTCTTCTATGTGGTCAACACAGATGTAGTTCATCCCGAAACATTTAAACCAGCTGTTAATGCATCATGTTTTTGTTCTTCATGCATGGAATGCATGGACACCAACAACATTGTGTGTTTGTGTTTGTGTATATGTAGCACAACCCCTGCACACAAAAATACTTTGCTGAAGCTGAAATTTTGATCTCACGGAGAAATGAAGGTTAGATTTCCCTCTTGGAGCAAGTGCAAAAATAAAGCACATATAGAACATCTCTTTTACACATCGAAAAACCACAGACAAGAGTAGCTAAAATGAAGGATTCATTTATAAGGGTAATAAAACATTAAAGATCAGGAATCATGTTTTGCCAGGACACAGCCCCTCTCCCCACAAAATATTGCATATATTTGTTACGCAAACCCCTTGCATTCTGGGTGGCCAAGGTAGCACATCTACTCTGAAGGTCTGTCATTGCATCCAACGACGGATGACCTTCAGTGGATGTACTTGGGCCTGGCAGGGCTGCATCAACATTCATGGGCACAGTTGTTAGATAATTGGTAGCATTCCTGCGTAAAAAATTATGCAGGAGACAGCAGCACAGTACCACGTGATTTATCTTATATAAGGCCAGGTTGATTGGTGTCAAAAAGAGACGAAACCTGTTGGCCAAAATTCCAAACACACTTTCCACCACCCTTCTAGCATGCAAAAGTCTATAACTGAAAATCCGCTGGTCAGGGGTCAGGTTTCGTTGCGGAAATGTCTTCATAATATGTTCACCAAGCCCAAACGCCTCATCTGCAACAAACCCTCCACGTTTTGGTCTGCAGGTGGCAAGTTCAGGGTGCCATTCTGAAGCCGCCTATAAAACTCTGTCTGCATGATGACGCCTCCATCGGAGTTGCGGCCATTCTTCCCCACGTCCAGGTACAAGAACTCATAGTTCGCAGACACTATGGCAAGCATCACAATGCTGCATAACGCCTTCTAATTCAAATAATAGGAGCCCGAGTTGGGTGGTGGTACAATCCGAACATGCTTGCCATCAATGGCACCCCCGCAGTTGGGAAAATCCCATTGTTGCATAAACCGAGCAGCAACTTCCTGCCACTGCTGGGGATTGGAAGGAAACTGTGGATAAAAAAAAAAAATTAGACTTTGCCAACAAACATAAAAATGTTATTCAACATACAAATGCAAGGGCAACATAAGACTACACTTCCATTTCCAGCACAGTCGAGATGTAAGACATGGGAGAAACACAACCTACAGAAAATATACTTGGCTAATTACACTTTTCTAACAATATTCAAACAAAAGAGATCGGATGAGGTCAAATTAGTAGCAAATCAAGCAGGCCCTTGCACTACATGTTTTGGGGAAATAGTAGGGAAATGTCACCCGCAAAAGATGGAGAGTGTGTATAGGAGATTACATTTCTGGAGATACAGTAGTTTTAAATTATGTAACTTTTTGGGAGCATGGGGATTAAGTTTCACATAATAAGAACACCTCAAGCACTCTGCCTGGTTGGAAAGCGAAAAATAATGTGGCAAAACTGTGTGTTTTAGGGGGAGGGTGGGGGGGACGCCTAAACTGCACCTGACATAAATAATTGGGGCATTACCAGGCTGAGTGGGCAGTGCAGCCATCAGAAATTTGGGGGCCCCTTACACAGCTTTAAACCTGCCCCCCCTTCTGACCACCAACCTTACCCAGGGCCTTCACATTGGGCCATTCCACCACATCTGCCCACTGGCCAGGGGTGTACACATGTTGCAGCCCCAGTAGGAACAATACACCCTGTCACACTTATGAGATGTAGCCTGCCAAGCATGACCCAGTGAAGTGTGCAATGCATGCTAGTGTGAAATCCAAGGGCTTCAAAAAGCAGTGCACAGGCAACACAGCCTCACTCAATGCTTGTAATAAGACCTTGTGCCAAAGCACAGGTGCTGCAGGTCCCAAACTTGAACCAGTTGTGGCCCAGGGGGTTCTCTCCTTGTGGACAAAGTTTGTTATTTTTGTCGCCTAGGGTTCAGGAGAATGGTCTCCCCAAACTGGATGCCCATTGAATCCAATGTTAAAGACTGCTAAAGTCTTTGTTGTAAGGGCCCCTTGAGACACTGGGGCCCCTTACAACAGTGCTGCCTGTACCCCCTGATGGCGGCCCTCTGAGTGTGTATGGACACTGGACAACATGCTGGGGAGGCGTGTAGAGGAAAAAAAGGAGGTGAAAAAAGCTTAGAGCATGCATGAGGCCAAAGAAGACATTCACAGCATATTGTAATGTTACTAACTAGGTATTGGCAAAAAGGGCAAATACTATATTATCAAACATAAACACATAAAATGTGGTATTAACATGAAACATACCTTAATGTAGTCCTTCTGCAGCACCTGAATGATGGCTGAGCATGTCTCCGGAATAATGACTCCAAGAGCCTGGGGGGAGATGCCTGTAGTGAACTTGAGGTCGTGGAGACTTCTTCCCGTTGCCAGGTAGCGCAAGGTGGCAATGAGCCTTTGCTCAGGGGTGATAGCAAGGAGCATGCATGTGTACTCCTTCTGGATATAGGGGGACACCAATGCCAAGAGGTGGTTAAAGCAGGGGTCCGTCATCCAAAGATAATTCCTGAAATCATCAGGATTATTCTCCTGGAGCTCCCTGACTAAAGCCATATGACCAAATTGATCACGGTTAAGTTACCAATTTTTGGTCCAACAACTCCTCTCCCTCCTTCTCCTAAGTTGGTTTTGGGTCCAAACAAGGACTCCTAGGCCAACAATAGCGAGATTTCTATCTCTAGAAGGGAACATAGTTGACAAACGAACGGTCAGGAACGATCCAAAGAACGATCTGAAGAACGAACTGAAGAACGATCTGAAAGTCGCGAATCAACAAACACCAAACTTCAACTAACAGGAAATTAGATGAAGGAGCCCAAAGGGTGGCGCACGATAACAGCACTTCCTCTTTATATGCTCGTTGCACGTCATTACGTTCGGCTTGGTCGCACATTGCTTGTACAACCGTTGGGTGCACGTCAGTATGCTAGATACAACAGCCAACATACGATTTGAGCCGTTCGGTTGTACGATCATCGTCCCAAGTGTACGAGGCTTTACACTATCCAAATGTGCAAGCAAAAGGTTTGTTTTTTATTTTGCTTGGATGAGATTGAGGATTCATTGCAAAGTGAGTTCTCAGCACATTAACTAAGCTGATAGAAATTTCCCTTGCACATTGAAAATCCCCTTACAATGTGAACAGCTATTGGACTCTAATAAGCAAATATCTATGATCACTGGAAAAAATATCTGAATAAATCAATTACCCCACAAACACAAAAAAAAGTTCTCACTCAGGAATAGGGATGGGCCGAACACCCCCCAGTTCGGTTCGCACCAGAACATGCGAACAGACAAAAAGTTCAGGGCGAACATCCGGAAACACCACAAGTATATGGGACGCGAACATGAAAAATCAAAAGCGATCATTTTAAAGGCTTATATGCAATGTTATTGCCCTAAAAAGTGTATGGAGACCCGGGTCCTGCCCTAGGGGACATGTATCAATGAAAAAAAAAGTTTTTAAATCGATTGTTTTTTCAGGAGCAGTGATTTCAATAATGCTTAAAGTGAAAAAAAAAAAGAAAAATTCCTTTAAATATTGTGCATGCGGGGTGTCCTTAGTCTGTGTGTAAAAGGGTGCATCTCTGTGAGGTGTAGAACATAGCCAGAGCAAAATTATATTTCCATAGGAAAAATTGTCATTTAAAATCGCTGCTGTATTGTATTGCCGGATCCCAGCAATATACAAAAAAATCGCTGGAATAAAATATGTGGGGTCCCCCAGTCCAAACCAGGCTCTTTAGGTCTGGTTTGGCTATTAAGGGGAACCCTGTGCCAAATTTTAAAAACATTTGACATGGAGTCCCCCTAAAATCCAAACCAGACCCTTATCCGAGCATGCAGCCCTGGCTGGTTAGGATGGGAAGGGGGAGCGAGCGCCCCCCCCCTTCTAAACCATACCAGGCTACATGCCCTCAACATGGGGAGTATGGGTGCTTTGGGGGAGGGGGGCTCTGCCCCCCCACCGCAAAGCACCTTGTCCCCATGTTGATGGGGACAAGAGCCTCTTCCCCACAAGCCTGGCCATTACTTGTAGGGGTCTACGGTCAAGGGGGGCTTATCGGAATCTGGAAGTCCCCCCATGTGGATAGGTTTGAGGTACACGTACCTATTCACTAAAAAAGGAGCGTAGTGTACAAAAAAACAAGAGGCAGTTTTTGACAAGTCCTTTATTTTGTAAAATAGCTCTTTCTTCTTTCTTCCTCCATCTTCTCTTGGCCCGGTCCTTCTTCTGGTCTTCTGCTTCTTCTTTTAGTCTTTTTGCTTCTTCTCTTCATCTTCAATCTTCATCTTCATCTTCTTTCTTCTTTCACCAACTCCGCTCTCTCCATTGCTGCAGCCTGGCCCCTACGAGTCTTGCAGAATGGGCAGTCTTCATGATGACAGTTCTTTTATAAGAAGGGGCGGGGCCACCCGGTGGTGTAAATGGGTGACCCACCCCTTCTTATAAAAGTACTGTCATCGTGAAGACCGCCCATTCTGCAAGACACTCAGGGGCCGGGCTGCACGAGGGGAGAGGGTGGCGGCGGTGAAAGAAGATGAAGATGAAGATTGAAGATTGAAGATTGAAGACGAAGACAGGAAGCAAGAAAACTAAAAGAAGAAGCAGAAGACCAGAAGAAGGACCGGGCCAGGAGAAGATGGAGGAAGAAAGAAGAAAGAGCTATTTTACAAAATAAAGGACTTGTCAAAAACCGCCTCTTTTTTTTTACACTACACTCCTTTATTGGTGCATGGGTAGGGTGTACCCCAAACCTATTCACATGGGGGGGTCAGGATCTGGGGGCCCCCCTTATTAAAGGGGGCTTCCAGATTCTGATAAGCCCCCTGCTTGCAGATCCCCACAACCACCGGACAGGGTTGTGGGGATGAGGCCCTTCTCCCCATTAACATGGGGAAAAGGTAATTTGGGGGCGACCTCAAAGCATCCTCCCCATGTTGAGGGCCTGTGGCCTGGTATGGTTCGGAGGGGGGGGGGGACTCGCTTGTCCCTACCTGCCATGCCATGCCAGGGCTGCGTGTTCGGATAAGGGTCTGGTTTGGATTTTGGGGGGGACCCCACGCCATTTTTAAAAAAAATTTGGCACGTTGTTCCCCTTCAAATCCATACCAGACCTGAAGGGCCTGGTTTGGATTTTGGGAGGGACCTCACGTAATTTTTTTTTAAAAATCGGTGCGGGTTCCCCTTAAATTCCATACCAGACCTAAAGGGTCTGATTTGGATTTTGGGGGGAACCGCACGTATTTTTAAAAAAAAATTGGCACGGGGTTCCCCTTAAATTCCACACCAGACCTGAAGTACATCCTTTTTTTTTTTAATTTTGGCGCGGGCCCTGCTGTTGTAAATTAGTTATAAGATTGTGATAAAATCCCCCAGTCAAACAGGTGGCGAAAATTGGGCCTTGGGTCCTTGCAGTTACTCTTGTTGGACAGAGGAACTGGGCCTGATGTTGTAAATTAGTTTACAAATTGTGACAAAAGCCCCCAGTCAAACAGGTGGCCAAAAATTGGGCCTTGGTTGTTGGCAGTGCCAGAACACTTTAACCCCTTGCAGTTACTCTTGTTGGATGGAGGAACTGTGCCTGATGTTATAAATTAGTTTACAAATTATGACCAAAGCCCCCAGTCAAACAGGTGGCCAAAAATTGGGCCTTGGGTTCTGGTGGTGCCAGAACACTGTAACCCCTTGCAGTTACTCTTGTTGGACGCAGGAACTGTCCCTGCTGTTGTAAATTAATTTATCCACTTAAGCCCTGGAGCCCTTTTTTACACTTGTTTACAAGTTAAAATATTTTTTTTGCTAGAAAATTACTTAGAACCCCCAAACATCATATATTTTTTTTCAAACACCCTAGAGAATAAAACCGTGATTGTTGCAATACAATTTGTCAGACGGTATTTGTGCAGCGAACTTTCAAGCACAATTTTTTCAGTTTTCAGTTAAAAAAATAAGACAACAGTAAAGTTAGCCCAATTTTTTTATATATTGTGAAAGAGGATGTTACGCCGAGTAAATAGATACCATACATGTTAGGGTTGAAAATTGCGCACACTTGTGGAATGGAGACAAACTGGTACTTAAAAGTCTCCATAGGTGACAATTTACATTTTTTTTACGGTTACCAGGTTAGAGGTGCAGAGGAATTCTTTTGCTAGAATTTACTGCTCACATTCTGGCAATTGTGGCGATACCTCACATGTGTGGTTTGAACACCGTTTTCATATGCGGGCGTGACTTACGTATGCGTTTTCTTTGCTGAGTGAGCTTGCGGTTACGGTGGCACTTTACATTTTTTTTACATTTTTTAATTTATTTTATTTATTTTTTTAACACTGTTTGTTAAAAAAAAAATATGATCACTTTTATTGCTATCACAAGGAATGTAAACATGGTACTCTTTATGGAGGGATGGGGTGTCTAAAAGACCTTCGTTCGCCACTATTCTCCGGCCTCCCGTCCCTCCAGGAGACCGGAGCTCCGATCCGGCACGTCCGCCGGCTGTGTGGAGTCCCTGTGGAAGCCAGAATCGGCTTAGAATCTGGACTCCTTCGTACATTTCTGGAAGCAACATCACAACGTCACTTCTGGTTTACTCGGCGGCTAACAGCGCTGGTTTTAAAAAGATGACAGTATTCAGATTGCCAAAAACGGTGATTCTGAATACTGTCATCTTTTTAAAACCAGCGCTGTTAGCCGCCGAGTAAACCAGAAGTGACGTTGTGATGTTGCTTCCAGAAATGTACGAAGGAGTCCAGATTCTAAGCCGATTCTGGCTTCCACAGGGACTCCACACAGCTGGCGGACGTGCCGGATCGGAGCTCCGATGTGGTGATGTGGTGTCTTAAAATATATACAGTCTAGTATATATATGCACACAGTGTATTGAGTGTACGCTATATATCAGTGCATTCGGGCGTGTACGGTATATAGTACGCTACTTGACATGGTGTCTTAAAATATATATAGTCTAATATATATATATATATATATATATATATATATATATATATATACACACACAGTGTATTGACTGTACACTATATATCAGTGCATAATATGTAGAGACTCTTTTAGACCCCCCATCCCTCCATAAAGAGTAACTGTCACCATATATTACTATCACAAGGGATGTTTACATTCCTTGTGATAGCAATAAAAGTGATCAGATTTTTTTTTAAAGGAACAGTGTTAAAAAAAAAAATATAATAAAATAAATGAAAAAAAAATTAAAGCGCCACCGTCCCCGCGAGCTAGTGCAGCAAAGAAATTGCATACGTAAGTCCCTCCCGCATATGAAAACGGTGTTCAAAGCACACATGTGAGGTATCGCTGCGATCGCCAGTGTGTGAGCAATAATTCTAGCAAAAGACCGCCTCTGCACCTTTAACCTGGCAACTGTTAAAAATGTTTTAAAGCGTCGCCTATGGAGGTTTTTAAGTAACGGAGTTTGTCGCCATTCCGCAAGTGTGCGCAATTTTCAACCATGTCATGTATGGTATCTATTTACTCGGCATAACATCCTCTTTCACAATAAAAAGAAATGGGCTTACTTTACTGTTGTCTTATTTTTTAACTCAAAAAAGTGATTTTTTTTTTTTTTTAAAAGCGCTTGAAAGACCGCTGCGCAAATACTGTGTGACAAAAAGTATTGCAATGATTGACATTTTATTTTCTAGTGTGTTTTAAATAAAGATATAATGTTTGGGGGTTCTAAGTAATTTTCTATTAAAAAAAAATGATTTTAAATTGTAAACAACAAATGTAAAACAGGGCTCTGGGGGTTAAGGGGTTAAACATTGTATATATTTTAATACACCACGTCAAGTGTACTATATACAGTATGGACAGATATATAGTGCAATACGCGAATACGCAGTATATATATATATATATATACCAGGCTATTTTAATACACCACATCAAGTGTACTATATACCTTATGTATAGAGTTGAGCGAACTTCTAGAAGTCCGGGTTCTGCTGGTTTGGCCGAACTTCAGGAAAAAGTCCGGGTTCGGGTCCGGACAGAACCCGAACTTTGTCCCGGACCCCGAACCCCATTGAAATCAATGGAGACCCGGACTTTTAGGTACAAAAAAAAAAAATTATCTTTTAATGAATCTTGGGGGTTTGTAATATAGAAATAAATTTTGTGTGATCTTTTATTTTACAGTTAGTAACGTTATGAAAAACAGTGTGTCATAAACGCGTCGCCAGAAAGT
>BLSH010221145.1:223826-235332 GCA_018402905.1 Glandirana rugosa | reverse complement strand
GTAACTTTAGTTACCCCTGTGACTGAAAATCCGTGTTTTTACCGACATTTTATCAGGACCTTCCAGGATCTCCAGACGTTTTCCTTCCTTCACCCCCATTCCCACCCTGTTCACTGGATGTTTCTTTGCCCCTGTCCCTTTATTGAAATTTATAAAAAATTTTTTATTTTTGTATTTTTTTTACCTCTAGTAGAAGTTTTACCCAGACTTTTCATAATTAATTTCCATCTCCGGTATCTTTACAAGATTTTAGTAGAAGTTTGACACAGTTTTTTCATATTTATTCGGCCCTCTTGGGTATAGTGACAAGACGTTTTACACACACAGTGGCGCGCGCACGGGCGCGCGCACGCGCACGGGAGCGCGCGAGCGCGCACGGATGCGCGCGCACCACCCGGAAACGGCCAGGAACACTGGCAAAGTCCTTTTTACTGACAGATGTTCACTTATTCCCGGTTTCATTTAAAGTGACACACACATTTTGCAGAACAGTGATATGGGTTCTCCCGGCTTATTTATACTTTTTTGACACAGTTTGAAGATGATTTTAGAACATTTCTATGGCCTCTACCTTTAATTAATACTTTTCAGACCCATTTTGAAGATGATCTCCATTTTTTTTATGTTTTTATTTTTTAAAAAATATTTAAAGTTATTTCCCTGTCCCCGTTTCTTTGTAGGTCACTTGTCCCACCCTTACCCCCACTTCCTTCCTTTTGCAGACCTCTAGGACCTTCCAGGACTATTTTACAGCCATTTTTGTGCCTAAAAGTCAGTGTCCCCATTGATTTCAATGGGGTTAGGGGTCCGGGACAAAGTTCGGGTTCTGTCCGGACCCGAACCCGGACTTTGTCCCGAAGTTCGGCCGAACCAGCAGAACCCAGACTTCTAGAAGTTCTCTCATCTCTACTTAGAAGCCATCACAACCATGCCTACTGATGGCATGGCTGTGATTGGCCAGTGCATCATGTGACCCAGCCTCTATATGAGGCTGGAGTCACAATGCTGCATGTCACATGCTCTTGGGTTAGTGTAGGGAGAGGATGCTGCCGGCGTTTTTGTGAGGGATAGATTGCAGACATTTTAACATCTGATCCTGCATCCTGGGATTACTACTACTGTTGCTCTGAGGGACAGATTGCAGAAATTTGAGATTTCACATACTGCTGCTTTGAGTGACAGATTGCAGATCAAACTTTGCATAACACAACGATCGCTACGATCGTACACAACTATCAGATTGTGGGAGTAATTTGAGATTTCACATACTGCTGCTTTGAGTGACAGATTGCAGATCAAACCCTTCATAACACAACGATCGCTACGATCGTACACAATGATCAGATTGTGGGATCATACACAACGATCAGATTGTGGGAGTAATTTGAGATTTCACATACTGCTGCTGCTTTGAGTGACAGATTGCAGATCAAACCCTTCATAACACAATGATCGCTACGATCCTACACAATGATCAGATTGTGGGATCGTACACAACGATCAGATTGTGGGAGTAATTTGAGATTTCACATACTGCTGCTTTGAGCGATCTGACTGCACTAGGCAGAGGCTTCTGCTTAGAGGGACAGATTATTGTTCAAAAATCATCTCCTAGTTCTAAAGGGAGAGGTTCTAGCTGCAGCTGTAAGTGACACATTATTGTTCAAAAATCATATCCTAGTTTATTTGATTTTAATTCATTTTCCCTATCCCCATTTTTTTGTAGGGCACTTGCCCTACTCTTACCCCCATTTTACTTCCTTTTGCAGCCCTCTAGCACTTGCCAGGACTTTGTTACAGCCATTTTTGTGCCTAAAAGTTCAGGTCCCCATTGACTTCAATGGGGTTCGGGGTTTGGGATAACGTTCCGGCAATGTTCGGTGCCGAACCTGGACTTTTTCCCAAAGTTCGTTCGGACCCGCAGAAACCCGAACGTCCAGGTGTTCGCTCAACTCTACCCAGGAAACCAATCGGAACAGCTCAGCGAACTGTAAGTGTTGCTCTATCCAATCCATTCGCTTCCAAGCACACCATGCCTCTGCACGTTCTATCAATCAATGCACACGGTCTCAACCACCCGGCAAAAAGACATTCCCTTTGGCACACGGCTCAAGAAGATCACAGTGATATCTTATGTGTTCAGGAGACCCATTTTAAGATCTCAGCACCACCTAAATGCTCCAACAAGTACTTTCCTCATATCTACACAGCATCATTCTTTGAAAAGAAAAGAGGGGTACTTATTTCAATAAAAAAACACAGTAACCTTCTCTCTACACGAAGAGATTGCTGATCCCAAAGGCCACTTCCTCATACTGGTGTGCACCATCAACAGGGAACAGTACACCCTCATCAATCTATATGCACCAAACTCCCAACAAAACAAACTCCTTCACAAAGTGATGCGCATCGTGCAACCAATACAAGAGGGACACCTACTACTATGTGGAGACTTCAATACCACAGGGGATATACACCTAGACTCCACTAGCGCAGCTAAAAGAAGGGGCTCCCCCTTAAAGAACTTCTTGCAACTCCACGAATTGTACGACGTGTGGCATTGCCACCACAGCTCGGGGAAAGACTACACATACTTTTCAACATCTCACAGAATGTACTCTTGTATAGATATGTTTCTCGCTGACAAATGGCTCTTGCAGAATATCTCAGCATCGACGATCCACACCATGACATGGTCAGATTACTCCCCAATTTCAATCACGATAAACAACAAATCGCAACATAGCAAAAACCTCATCTGGAGAGCCAACAACTATATCCTACAAAACCCAGACCTCGCTCCAGATATAGGAAATCATTTAAAAATCTTCTTCGAAACCAACACAGGCTCAGTGACTGACACAGCCATGGTGTGGAACGCTCACAAAGCCGCAGTACGAGGGATACTGATACAACTAGCCTCTAGATGCAAAAAAAAAGAGGACACATCGTCTGACAGACCTCACGGCCCAAATAGATAAACTCGAGACACAAAACAAACAGCACACCACACATCAACACACGACACAACTTTTAAAGCCGAGACAAGAACTGAGAACCCTACTACTCCATTCTTTCGCAAAATCTCAAAGGGGGCTTAAAGCATCCTTCTATTCTACGTCCAACCAGGCAGGGAAATCACTAGCCAACCGTCTGAAAGGATACAGACATAAATCAAACATAGAACATATATATCACCCACATACCAAAAAAAGACTCACAAACCCACAAGACATTGCTGACCCCTTCAGCACATACTATAGCGACCTCTACAACCTAAATCGAGACCCCACAACTACACAGCCACCCCTAGATGAAATAACCAAATTCCTAGATCTAGTCAAGCTCCCCGAACTGGACAGCAAACAACTTGACTTCCTCAATTCACCCTTCACAGAACGTGAAATCCTTGACACCATAAAATCACTCCCATCCAACAAAGCCCCAGGACCCGACGGTCTGATGAGGAGAATACTACAAACAATTTTACCCACATCTACTAAAGTGTATGACAGCAATGTTTAATGACGCTGCCTCCTCTTCAAAATTTCCAACAGAAAACGTGCGAGCCCTCGTAATCACGCTGCCAAAACCAGGGAAGGAGCCGAACAAGACCCAAAACTTCCACCCAATCTCTTTACTGAACTTGGACCTAAAAATGTATGCCAAAACTATAGCTACTAGACTAAATAACATAATGCCCTTCCTGATACATTCCGACCAAGCTGGCTTTACCAAAGGCCGACAAAAGGCTGGCGCTACCAGACGATTGATTAATGTGATCCATCATGCTGAGCTTAGCGGGACGCCGTCTCTGCTCCTTTCGCTGGACGCAGAGAAGGCATTTGATAGAGTTCATTGGAGATACCTACAATGCGTTCTTCAAAAGTTCGGATTCTCAGCACACATATTAGCAGCAATAACGGCACTCTACACCAACCCCTCAGCCCAGGTATTCACAACAGGTATGATTTCCAAACCATTCCACATAACAAACGGCACTAGGCAGGGGTGCCCCCTGTCCCCACTAATCTTTAATTTGACTCTAGAACCCTGGCAGAATTAATCAGGAAAAACCCAAGAATCTCAGGTATTGACATAGCTAAAACGATCCATGATGTGATTTTAATGATGTCCAAGCCGACTCCTTCCCTGGTAGAAGTGCGAAAGACCTTAGACCTTTTCAGCAAGGTATCTTACTATAAAGCCAATGTAACCAAATCATATATTTTAGAAATGGGTATTAACGCAACAACGAGCAACCTCTTGCAAGCACAGCACCCATATATCTGGGCTAAAGATAGTATTAAATATTTGGGAATACAATTACCCAAATCGGTTAAAAAACTTTATGCTACCAACTTTGTGCCAGCCCTAGAGAAACTCAAATCCGACTCTCAAAATTTTACCAGACACCAGCTATCCTGGAGTGGCAGGTTAGCTGCTTTTAAGATGCTACTCCTACCGCAGATATTGTACCTTTTCAGGACCATTCCAATACAACTACCCAACTCATACTTCAAATCTCTCCAGACTATCCTCAACCGTTGCATTTGGAAGGGGAAATGCACACACTATACTGATTAAACACAAACACGCAGGAGGAACAAGCTCAATAGATTTTGAGGACTATTACATTGCAGCAACACTAGCACCAATCCCAGACTGGTTTCTAACCCAACCTAACAAAGTATGGAGCAAAATGGAAGCCTCATACATACCCCACTTACAATTGGGAGACTGGCTATTAAGTACACCTCTAGGACTTACAACCCCAACAGCAGCTCTGCCAACCATCAAAGCCTCAGCCCACGCATGGAAGAAAATGATAGGAAAATTAAAACCATACTCGGGGAACTTTAAACCCTTGTTCCCAATAGGGATACTTGAACAGGTAACTATTGACCTGAGTCTTAAACACTGGAGGTCTATAGGTATCATGCACATAAATAACCTCAAGTTCAACAACCAAATAAAACCTTTCAAAAACCTACAAATTGACCACAAACTACCGCACACAGAATTATTCACATACCACAGAGTGTGCAACTGTCTCATAGCAGTAGAACCCAACCTATACTCAATGCCCCAAAATATCTGGGCCTTCTTCAATACTCCACTGTACAAAGGCAAAGGCATATCTGAAATATACAACAGTATACATCAAAAACAAATGTTTCTTAACCACTTCAGCCCCGGAAGAATTTCCCACTTTAGGACCAGAGCACTTTTTGTGATTCGGCACTGCGTCGCTTTAACTGACAATTGCACAGCCGTGCAACGTTGTACCCAAACGAAATGTGCGTCCTTTTTTCCCCACAAATAGAGCTTACTTTTGGTGGTATTTGATCAACTCTGCGTCATTTCTTTTTTTAAATATATTTTATTTTAGTTTTTTTTGTATACAGTACAATAATTTTCCATATCAGGTTATTACAGAACATTATAACATTTCAACATTGTATCTCCCCAATCACCTCCCCTCCCCCCCTCTGGATTGTACCTTCCCTCTCCTCCTTTCCTTTTCCATACCTCCCTTCCTTCTTCAGCACAGTTCAGCCTTTCCTCTTCCTCGCTCACTTGTTTAGTACCTCCCTAAACCAAAGCTCTTCATTTCTTATCCACTTGCTTCATATTCTCTCGAATACAGCAATCCTTCCCCTCCTCAAGTATATCATCCTTTCCCTCACCACTGTTAAGTTCACCCTCTCCCTCCATTCCTTAAGTGACAGTGGAGCAATATCTCGTCACTTAAATGCAACTCATTTCCTTGCCTGGTAGATACATTTCTCCACTGCAGATCGATCCCGGCCCCCCTCTCCCCCTCCCTCTAGGCGCCCCAGGATGCACAGAATCGGGTCCCCGGTCAGTGCCAACCCAAAAACGTGGTTGATCCTGTCCAGGACACCCCTCCAATATCTGAACAACTTCGGGCACCTCCATAGCATATGGATCAGGTCGCCCGTTGCGCCCCCACATCTAGTGCAGAGAGCGTCCTGGCGTCCCCCAAAGTAATACAATCTCTTGGGGGTATAGAAGGTCCTATGGAGGATGTAGAGCTGGGTCAGATTTTGTGGAGATGATAGGGACAGTCTACCCGGGAGTGCCACCACCTCCTTCCACTGACTATCTGACAGTTCTCCCACGTCCGCTTCCCACTTTTTCCTCACCAGAGCCAGCTGATCCCTTTCTCTTGCCCCAGGTCCTAAATTTATGTATAGATCCGAGATCAATCCTTTTTGGGATGTGGTAAGCAGAAGTTTCTCAAGGAGGGGGATCTCCCCCCATTGTGGAGACTCCTCCCCCTTGAACTGCTCCCTAATGGCATGCCTCAGCTGAAGATATTGAAAAAAGAGTTTATTCGGCAACCCAAACTCCTCCCTCAACTCTTGGAAGGACTTCAGACCCTCATCCTTAAACAGTTGCCTCAGTTTGTTCACCCCTCTCTGCTTCCAACCCTGAAAAATCTCCAGTCCCACAAGCTTGCACACTCACATTCAAAACGACTAAAAGCACAAAACTATGGGAACTATCCCAAAAACTATTGTTGCGCTGGTACCTGACACCTGACAAAATTGCCCGATTCAAAGGTAAACCCTCAGATAAATGCTGGCGAGAGTGTGGCCAAAAAGGGGATCTTCTCCACATATTCTGGAGCTGTCCTAAGTTAATCACCTTCTGGCAAGGAATTGAAATGCTAACAACAAAAATAACAGGCAAACATATCATAATAGGCCCGGGTCTTGCGTTGTTAAATCTAGACTCAGAAGTCATTCCCTCAGGCACGAGATATTCAACATTACAACTTCTCATGGCAGCTAGACTCA
This sequence comes from Glandirana rugosa, assembly GCA_018402905.1. Taxonomy (NCBI): domain Eukaryota; kingdom Metazoa; phylum Chordata; class Amphibia; order Anura; family Ranidae; genus Glandirana; species Glandirana rugosa. The sequence continues at coordinate 228,505 of BLSH010221145.1, read as the reverse complement.
CAATTGCCAGACATTGGAAAGACCCCAACCCCCCGAACACACTAGAAACTATAGAACTGACAAACACTCACTGTACCTGTATGAACTTTTACTAGCTTCGGCTAACGGAAAACTTCACAAAACATCATTGAGTTGGAAACCTTGGAAGGATAGATAACAAAATAATAATAAAAAGGGCGAACCGAGTCACCACCAATTATCGAATTCCCTTTCATGATAAACCAGGCGCGGCCCCCCCACTCGCAGGACACAGCTTGTTCCCCTGTGGGGTGTCCAGTGAGAGGGGAAAGCCCCCTAGTCCCTCGGAAAGCCCTTTTACCCACATGTATATAAGGCAAAAATGCCAATAACAAAGAACACAATATCACCCTTAGGTATTGCTTGACCAACCTATTTGTTCAACCCTACTGTGCTGTTATAGTAGGTATCACTCAACTCATCACCAAAACTTACGCTCTTGTTATTCTCTATATCTCAATATCTTCAGATTTGTATCTAGAAATGATTCAACATGCATGACCTAATTGTATCTTACTTGAGCCGGGGAATGCCCAGAGGCTCTGTTTTGTATTGTTTCTCACAAAACAAAATAAAAACTATTGTAATGAAAAAAAAAAAAAATCTCCAGTCCCGGCAAATCCGGAACCCGGTTGTTTTCCTATAGTGGTGTATGGTCACTGTAGCCTTGGTATTCCAAAAGCATTTTCGCCATCCGCCATACCCTTAAGATTAGGGTCCCTGTTGGGCATTGATTTAGTGCACCTACCGAGTCTGCCTCGAGTGCCTCCAACCAGGTCCCATGTGGGGTGCTAGCTTGAAGGGCCCGCAAGCTATAGTTTGTGCTAGACGTGCTCAGCCCCCCTCCCCCTAGTTGTTGTAGTTGGGCTGCTAAAAAATAAACCCAGGGATGAGGGACCGCAAGACCCCCTTGGTCCCTAGGAAGCTGTATGCAACGCAGGCTAATCCTAGCCTGCTTGCTTTTCCAGATCAGCTCCCTAAAGATTCTTTCTAGTTTCCTTAACCACACCCCAGGGATCCATATAGGGGAGTTATGTAAAATATAAAGCAACTGGGGTAACCATATAATTTTGATCAAGTTACAACGACCCGTGACAGACAGGGGGAGGCATTTCCATCCAGTCAACTTTGATCTAAATTTTTTGACTAAGGGTTCTAAGTTTTTTTGTATATATTGCTTAGGATTGGATGATACGTTTATACTTAAGTACTTAAAAGAGGTTGATATTTGCAGAGGGGCCATATCTTCTAACGGTGCCTCCACTGTCCCGTCAACCAGGAGAAGAATAGACTTCCCCCAGTTGATCAGCAGTCCTGACAGCCTACCAAATTTCTTTACTAACTCCATCACTACAGTCAACGACTGTCCTGTGTCCCCCAAGTAGAAGAGCATATCGTCTGCAAATAATGAAATCTTCTCTTCTGCTGGCCCTCTTCTAAACCCTCATATATCCCCCTCTTCTCTCACCGCTACCGCCAAAGGTTCAACTGCCACCGCGAACAACAAAGGGGACAACGGGCATCCCTGCCTTGTCCCCCGAAAATAATCCGACATTCTATGCCTATTTTAACTCTTGCTTTAGGATTCTGGTATAATAAACCCACCCATTTCAGGAACCTCGGGCCAATATTGAACGCGGACAAGGCCTCCCAAAGATACTGCCATTCCAGGCTGTCGAAGGCCTTGGCTGCGTCCAATGATAGTATTGCCCTAGAGCCACCGTCTTCCGAGGGCACCTGTAAATTGAGAAATAACCTCCTTATATTTAAAGCCGTGGACCTCCCCGGGACAAAACCGCTTTGGTCCATATGGATTATGTTGTGCACTACTTTACTCAAGCATTTTGCCAATAATTTAGCCAAAAGCTTTACATCAATGCATAGTAAAGAGATAGGCCTATACGAGGCTGGCTGCTGGGGGTCCTTTCCTTCCTTCGGAATAAGAACAATGGTAGCCTCAGTCACAGAGGCCGGCATTGACTCCCCTCTGAAGGCATCATTAAGTGTTACCAATAACTCCGGAAGCAATACCTCTGCATATTCAGAGTAAACTTCATTCGGTAATCCATCCGGTCCCGGGGTCTTATGCCTAGGGGCCCCCAGCAGAGCCTCCTCTAGTTCCTCAATAGTTATGGGCGCCTCCAGAGACTCCCTATCCTCTTCTGTTAACCGTGGAATCTCCAGGGTACTAAAGAAGTTCCCTATCTCTCCTTCCACCTTCCCCACCTTTGTCTCATACAAATCCTTATAATAATCCCTAAAGATCATTAATATTTCTGCCTGGCACATGGTGGTCCCCCCAGCCGGGGTCGCAATGGATTCTATTCCACCTGTCCGTTCCCTCTGGGACGTCGCCAGGAGGGCCAACATGTGCCCAATAGATTCCCCCTCCTCATATTGAGACTGTTTAAAAAAAAAAATGTTTGGTTTCTGCTTTTTTCAGGGAAACTGTATGATATACAGCCTGAGCCTCATACCAGTTGTCTAACTTCTCTAGGGTGGGGTCTTGCACGTACTCCCTTTCTGCTTCTTTTATCTTGTGTATTATTTCCCGCTCCCACTCCTCATTTCCGTTCTTCTTTTTTGCAATTTGGTGTATCAGGAGTCCTCTCAAGAAGGCTTTGGAGGTGTCCCACACCATCCCTTGGCTAGCCGTTCCTCTGTTCTGCCAAAAAAACTCCCGCAGCTTAAGCATCATGTGTTCCCTCGGGGCTATTAGTCTCAGCCATAAGGGGTTGAGCCGCCAATCCCTATCCAGGGAGGCCCTTCCCATCCTTATGAAGACAACCACTGGAGAGTGATCTGAAAGACCTCTTGCCTCATACTTAATATCCACCACTCTTGTGAGCAATTCCTTGTTGCCGAGGACCATATCGATCCGCGAAAGGGAGGAATGAACCACCGAGTGGCATGAGAAGGCGAGAGTCTCTGGATAGCGGACCCTCCAAATATCGTGGAGTCCAGTATCCCTAAGCATCTCCCACAATGGGGTCCATGGTGAGGAACCCCTCCTTTTCCCCCTCGGATGTCTATCTTGCTGTGCATTCATAACCATGTTAAAAAAATGAAAAAGGATTAGGCACTGATCATATATTGTGAATTGTGGACACACAGGGGACTGAGTGACTTGCTGCAGGTACCTTGCAGCCTAGGTTCAGCTCCGGGGTGGGAGCACAAAAAATAAAAGGAAATTTGAACCCAAGGGCGCTTGTGTGCAATGTTGCCCACTGTCAGTTTTTAACACCAAAGTAAAAAACAGCAATATTGTCTATGTTGAAATTGGTAAAAAAACAGGACCAGCCTGGGTTACTATAAAAAAGTAGAAAGTTTATTGAAGACTTACATATAAAACCATGGCAGGCTTGGGAAGGAGCCGGGATGCTCATTGCTATACAAGCTGGTTGACAGTCCTCCCTTGTGGAACCAGAGGTTTCCCTGGGCTATAGTGATGCGTGATCCGGAAGGAGATCGAGCCACAGTGTCCTCACAGAGCCACTGGAGATGGTGTGGGCTGTGCAATGGAGGTGACGTCTTCCTCACTAGTATGCAGAGACCAAGGTAGGGAGGGGCCGCAGTAAGAGCTCTCACCGGTACGAGCTCTTGCTGCGGCCCCTCCTTAGTAATTTGTGCAGTTTTCCACAGTCTCGTGATAATCAACCTGGCTGCCAGTAGAATATGTGTTACTACATGTCTGTACTGGTGGGGGATGCTTTCTATGGTTATGTTCAGAATTCCCATTTCTGATGTGGCCGCTATGGGGGTGCCTGTTATTTCATGTATTTGGAATATTTCCTTCCAGAATGTGTGGAGGACTGTGCAGTTCCACAATATATGTGCGATATCACCTATTGCCGAGTGGCATGCTGAAGATATAACACTCCCATTGGTTGTGCTCTAAACCAAACTGTCAAACCATCCAATGGCTGGTGTCATTGCTGATCACATGTGCAGCATCATGGCAGTTGTAGATTAAACAGAGGCTAAGATGGCAGCTTCCTTGGCTGAAAATGATCGGAGGGTTTACTACCACTTAAAGTGCCTGAGTTTTCTGCCTCTTTTCCCAAGAAGCCGCCTGGAGCAGTAGGCCTCTGCTGTACGCCTTGTGTGCACACCACAGAGAGAAAATATTAACATCTTGGTTCCGCTCTTTACACACTGTTTTCAGATGTTTGTAGAACAGTGATATCATATCAGTGATATAATATCACTGTTCTGAAAACATCTGCAAACTGTGTGTGAAGAGCGAAACCATATGCCTGTTCTTCTCTATGCTGTAGTTTCACACACAGATTCCAGATGTTTGAAGAACAGGTGTAAGGTTCCTCCCCGGTTTTAGGTAAAGTGTTCTAAACTATTTCCAGATGTGTGCAGAACAGATGTTCTGTGTGAAGAACATCTGTTCTGGTGCAGAACATCTGTTCTGTGTGAAGAACAGATGTGCACTGATTAGCGGCTATAATAAAAGTGGCACAGACTAAACAGAAGTGTGAAGAACAGATGTGCACTGATTAGCGGCTATAATAAAAGTGACACAGACTAAACAGAAGTGTGAAGAACAGATGTGCACTGATTCACGGTTTCATTTAAAGTGACACACACACTTTAAAGAATTTCACACACACAGTGAAATTTACTTTGGCACTTAGTCACGTGTAGACAAG
>BLSH010221145.1:194845-213806 GCA_018402905.1 Glandirana rugosa | reverse complement strand
GTCCGGTGCCATCCGGTGCCTTACTAGGGGCTCGATTTAAACCACCATCACATGGTCCTAACGCACCCCTCGTCGACCTGTGTCTACCCCTACGACCCCTTTCACCATCGACCCGCCTACCTAACGACTCGCTATCTTCTACTAGGTAACCCGGATCGGGCTAGTCCGGCGTGTTTCGGAGCCCGATTTAAATAAGGGCTCACCTGGAGGCACGGTGAGCTAAAGTCCGAGCCTGACGTCGACCATCACACCCCTCTACGTAACCCCCTAAAAACACAGAGTGGGAAACGAGACCTTCCTCCTAAGGGGACCTACCAAGCCACATGAACACCTCGATGAGTCGACGTGCAGGCGACGTTTGAGAAGTCCGGTACGGGGGAACAAGAACCGCAAGTCTCCTTATAACAAGGGGAAAAAAAGAGAAACAACTGGATGCCCAGGTGTTCCTAACACCCCCCAACAAAACGCCAAGAACAAGGGGGCATGGCCTGAAGAGTTTGCAGCGGACGTGCAGCTGAGTAGCTCCACAAGTACACCGAACCATCCAGGGGAATCCTCCTTCCAGAGCAAAGGGTGAGACACAAAAATCCCCCAATGCATCTCCCCACACTACCAGCTGCAGTCCGAGCCTGAAATCGAGTGGCACGGAGGTCCACTCGGGAATAAATTTAGCCCGAGGCTTTGTGCGGCCTGATCGGGCTAGGCCCAATGGATCATCTTCTATCGCTCAGCAATCCATCCGCCCAGCTACCACTTTCCCCAGCATCCCCATCTGTGTCCAGCTGCTCCCCACGCAATCCTGGTACACTACCACCAAATTTAGCTCGGGGATCATTCCGTGGCCTACCGTGGCCTGGCACGGCTGCCACCGCGGGTCCCACGGCCCTTATCTACAAGTGTTTCTAAGGATCCTTGTTCACCCAGCAGATACAGGTTACATCTATCCCTGGGAGACCCCAGGGAGAACTGAACTTCATTTGGGGATTGAATTGGGGACTGGGGACAATAAACAGAAGGAACGGCGGCCATCTTGGTGCACCCAATCCACCCCACTTCAATCTCACTCCACATCTGGGTGCAACCACCACACTACACATCAATCTCATTCCTCATAACAAAAGACAGAGTGATAAGGGGTAGTGGTGATCGCCAAACGTAATGACCCCATAATCCCTGAAACCTACTCTGCAGCCTGGTAGATCGGCACTACAACGAGCCCCACACAAACACAAGCAGAGGTGCCCATCAGCCTTGTGACAATCTAGGGATGTCCTGCAGGAGGAGAGAAGACCTTCAGCTCCAGAAAATGCCGGGCTTCTTTCCACTGCTGCGCAAAGAGCCACAACCTGACGGTCAAAGGCGGTCCTCTAGTGGCCGCAACCTTCGTCTTTCCAGGCGGCAGAACGGAAGAGGCACAGGTAGAATCACCGGACTCAGCTATACCAGAGACACAGAGCCTTGTCAAATCTAGCCCTCAATGGGACCGGGACACGGACGACTTAGATGGGCCAGGTATGGAGGTTAGTGCTAACGCCCCATCAGCAGGAAAACGCAGTCCAGACCCCATTGCATCATTCCCAACCATAGGCCAGCCATTGTCAGATGTTATGATGAAGGACATGTTATTGTCCCTCCGCTCATCTCTACAAGCTGACATGCTAGCATGCTGCAAACAATATGCAGCAGATGTACACGAAATAGGAGAAAGGGTAGGCCAGTTGGAAGAGGCCATGGTCACATGTGCTGACTCCTACAACATGGTGGATGCACATGCGGCCCACTCAGAGGAAATCGATTGGCTAAAGTCCAAAGTCACTAACCTGGAGGACCACTCCAGACGTAAAAACTTAAAGCTAAGGGGGTCCCCGAATCAGTGCAACCCGCACAGCTCTCCCACTTCATTCAGGACTTGTTTCAAGCAGCTACACCGACTCTAACAAACGCCGACCTAACAATGGATAGAATACACAGAATTACCAAACCGTCATTCCTTCCAGATGAGGTCCCTAGGGATGTGCTTCCGAGACTGCATTATTTCCATGCAAAAGAGACAATACTTCTCGCTTTCCGCAAAAAGACACAACTCCCAGAACGTGTTGCATCTATACAAGTATTACCAGATCTGTCCGCATATACCCTCCAACCCTACAATAACTCAAAAATGCAAAAACCTAATCTCCATCACAATGGCCCTTCATAACCATGACATCATTTACCAATGGAAATACCCGGCCACTCTAAAAGTCACAAAAGAAGGCTCCACCTACTTCATCAACACCCTCTAAGAGGGGCTTCAATACCTTACAGAATGTAAAATAGTACCAGAAAATCCTCCCACAACCACTCAATCACGACCACCAACTAGACCGTATTGGGAATGGAGCAATGTAACAAACAAACGTGGCAACAGGACCAAGCATTCTAGGGGCAACCACCATACATGAGCACCAATCCACCAAAGCCGCTACCCAAAGCTGCCGTCAGCAATTTCTTTCTAAATACCTAGCTGACACATTTTCCCCCTCTGATACGCAGTTTATCTGTACCTTGTTCTATGTTGAACCCTTTTTATACCACGTTCCGGACCAACGAGTCCCCCACAACTACCTTTTGTTGGCATATGATGCACATAAGTTTCAATACTTCTCTACCCGCAAGGCACTTTCATGAGACACCAACAGCACACCAAAATATGACTTACCACAGCGATCTTATACCTAAGACCCACAGAGAAACACCGACCGCACCAAGCAACTTATCACCTAGAGCTAACTATATCCTCTTGACCTCCCACCAAAAGGAGGCACTCTACAGCAAAACTGAACCAAATACTAATGTCATTTAAACTAATGACTATAAATGCTTGAGCCCTGAACTACCCGGCAAAGCGCTTCTCCCTCTGGAAAGAAGCCTCTAAGGCCATCGCAGAAATAGTGGTCACACAAGAGACACATTTTAAAGTATCAGAGGCTCCAAGATATCAAAATAAAGACTTCCCTTTTATTCTTTCAGCAGAATACTCCGCGAAGAAACGAGGGGTATTCATAGCCATCAAAAACTCAGTCTTCTTTTCACTGCATTCCTCCATGATGGACTCTAATGGATGGTATGTTATAGTAGTATGCAATTTCAACAAACGGCTCTACATGATAGTGGGAGTGTATGTCCCTAATACGGGGCATGGCGCCTTCTATCGTAGACTGTTCACATGTATAAACCAACATAAAAGAGGTAATGTCATAGTAAGTGATGATATGAACCTAGTTGTTGACCCCAACCTTGACGCCACACCGGTTAGGAATACTAGATCCTACTCTCTTGCTAATTTATTGTTTAGAGAGGAACTATATGACACTTGGAGATATCTACATGCCTCAGAGAGAGACTACACTTACCACTCTCCCAGATTTAATTCTTATTCTAGAATTGACTTAATCCTTGTAGACAAATGGCTGTTGCAGCAGGTGTCCCAATCCGATATCGCAGATATCATGTGGTCGGACCACGCAGCGGTCTCTATCACGATTTCAGAGAGGTGCTCCTTCCGCCCCACTTTACTATGGCGTTGTAACAAGGATTTACTCAATGATCCCACCACCAGAGATGCCATTAAGAACCACACAACTATTTTGCATCCAACCAAACACCAGATGGGGATATATTCAATTTGTGGAATGCCCATAAGGCATATGTAAGAGGGGTTATGATACAACTAGGCGCACAAATAAAAAACGGAGAGCGGCCAAGACACAAAAAGTTTTGTCCGATCTCCGTGACCTAGAGAAACACAATAAGGACAACCTCAACCCCTCGGATGCCATTAAAATCTCCAGCCTGCATATGAAACTTCGAGCCATGCTGCAAGAAAATTATGCCTCCCTCCTTAAACACCTCATATTAAAATACTACTCCTCTCACAACAAGGCAGGCAAGTTTTTGGCTGCCAGACTTAAAACCCAGAGAACCAAATCTAGAATACCATTCTTATTCCACGGAATACCAAACAAAAACTGACCAACCCTAATCAAATCGTGGATGCATTCGTGGATTATTATGGGTCGTTATATAACTTAAAAGACGATACCTTCACAAATCAACCCACAACCGAAGCAATAGCTGCATTCTTAGAAAAGCTAAACCTCCCCTTTGTGACTCCTTTAGAACTAGAATCTCTTAACTGCCCCTTTACTAATTTGGAAATGATGGAAGTTATACAATCAATGCCAAATGGCAAATCCCCAGGGCCTGACGGGTTCACCTGTGAGTATTATCAAATGTAAGCTAATTCCCTATCTAAACGCTGTTTTTACAACTGCAGCACAGAAGGTGACCTTTCCCCCAGAAATGTTAAAAGTGCACATCATGACAGTCTTGCTAATTTTAGGCCCATCTCACTAATTAACGTAGATGTTAAACTATACGCCAAACTTCTCTCGCACAGGCTGAAAGAGGTAATACCCAGACTCATACAACCCGATCAAATGGGATTTGTACCTGGCCGACAAACTTCTGATGCTACTAGAAGGATAATAGACATTATGCACTCTGTCAAGCGAAGTCAGACACCTTCTCTGCTTCTCTCTATAGATGCGGAGAATGCGTTCGACAGAGTGCACTGGAATTATATGCCACTCACCCTAAACAAATTCGGGCTGCAGGGGTTAATCCTATCAACAACAATGGCCCTATACTCAGCCCCATCAGCCCATGTGTACACAGAGAGCCTGCTATCTAAACCCATTGTCATCACCAATGGTACAAGGCAAGGCTGCCCACTATCCCCCACAATTTTCAATGTAATGATTGAACCCCTGGCAGAGAAAATCTGCTCGGACCCACTAATATCTGGGTTTTTCTTTAAAGATAGACCCCACACCATCAATTTGTTTGCGGATGATATTATTTTGATGCTAACACAACCACTGACATCACTCCCCAGAGCCCATGCAATACTAACAGAGTTCAGCCAACTCTCATATTACAAAGTGAACAATTCAAAATCGTCAATCCTAAATCTCGGTATCCCTAAGACAATGATTCAATCAAAAAAGATCTCCCGTACACTTGGGCTGAAAAAGGGATAACATACCTAGGCATTACAATAACTGAACTATGTGCATCCCGAGAGGACACTAACTATAAGCCACTGCTATGAACTCTATGCTCAGACAATTTATATGGCAGGGTAAAAGAACACGCTGCTCTCACACATACTTTTAAAGTATTAAACACAGAACAGGGGGTGTGGGGATGGTTGATCTTAAAGATTACCACACGGCGGTCCACGCGGACCACTTGAAACACTGGTTCTCCCAATCAACAGCACCACTATGGACTGATATAGAAAAGGCCATAAATAAGACATCTAACTTAAGCTTCATACTCTATGCCGACATATGGAAGCCTTTGGATCTAAAGACTTTGCCACCCACAACTAAGGCATCTCTGACAGCATAGAGATCAATCACTCAGCCCACACAACGACTTTCCAAACCCCTTATGGTAGACACTCCGATCACTGTTCTAACACATATTATTCAAGACCTAAACCCAAAAGGATGGGACACTAACAGATTGAAATGGATAATAGATCTATACGTTCAAGGAAAGCTCCTCACCCCCAACGAGGTTAGGGACAAATTCACTCTCCCCCCAACCGCGTACTTTAAACTAAGCCACATCTATAAATTCCTAACCACGTCCTCTCACCCAGAATTAACATTGCATCCACAGATATGGCAATATTACACGCACCCAGCAAAAACAACTAGAGGTACATCACTAATTACAATTTGTTGCAAGATAAAACAACATTTCATAAAACATTTAACATGCAAAAATGGGAAACAGACCTGAAACTATCTTTCTCTGATGCCCAATGGACCCAAGCTATTAAATATACATATAAAATAACACACTGTGCCAACCAGAGCTAGCACTGAAGATTCTACATAGGTGGTACCTCACCCCTTACAGACTAGCGAAGATATTCGGAACTAGCTCTCCAGCATGCTGGCGTCAATGTGGTGCTACTGGCACCATCAAGCATATTTTTTGGACTTGTAACAGTATACGCAGCTACTGGAGGAAGATTTTCCAACTAATTTCGGAGGTTACGGGAGTGATCATCTCCATAAACCCAGCTATGGCATTGCTAAATCTGGGTATTCAACAAATTCCCTCCCCCTTTTAGGGAATAGTTGCAAATATACTACTAGCAGCCAAACTGGTACTTACTAGATATTGGAAACGAGACTTCACCCCTAACCTCTCAGAAGCTGTGGATACTGTCCAGCAACATTACCTGTATGAGCGCTCCTTGACCTCAAACATAAACTCCACTCGAGCCTTTGAGCACACATGGAGACCTTGGGCGTACTGGTACTCCACCAGAACCCAGATCTCCTCCACTCACCTCCCACAGGTTTCTCTGGGTCCCCCTCCCTGAACTTGTTACTAAACAACTGGTGATGTTAATTTACTTATAATGCTGTGTCTCATTTTACTTTACTGTAAGCCAACTTTATTACAGATCACACCATATAAGCTTACTGCCCGATGGTAGAGTTTAATTTGTTGTTTCATCTATTGTTTAATGTAACTTAAGCCACAGCTACTGGTCTACGAAATTGGCGACTGTGTCCGCACACGTGAACATTTTTACCTTATTTGAAAACCAAATAAACACATTTAAAAAAAAAAAAATGCCAAGAACAAGAGACCCGTACTGAAGCTCGACCATTCTGCCTCCTATAGTCTTCTTGTTCTCCTCTTCTCAATGTTTTTTTTTTTTTTCAACTGAGATTTAACATGCGCTGACATTTTCTTATGCGTCAGCAGATGGTGCCCTTACCACTTAAACTGCTAAGCAAGAACCTCAGAATACCATGCACGAAGCATCATTAGATTGTCTTTAAAGATAACCAGAAGTGTCATTCTTAGACAAATCTTATTTTATATTGACTGTTCTGTAACCTCTCATCACACTCGGTCTGTTTTTGAACTATGGCATAGTAAGACAACCACCACGGCTGAACTCTAGGAACTGACTAACCTTATTCTGCCTTATCACAAAATGGGCTACACTCCTAGACCAATACCTAGGAGTCTTTCATTACGTTTAACCTACACTTTCATGAACGGCCTCAGTTGTTAGCTCAATTTTGTCATTCTGAACCCTATAAGGGTCATTTGTTACTCTAATTCTAGTTTCCTGTAAAAGGCCATTTGACACTTCGTACCACTGGCACCAGATGGCGCTGGGACAGAACTTTCTCATTACAGTTAGTAGGTTGTATCATAATCTTTATTTTTTTTCTTTTTGTCTTCCACTCCCAAATAAGGAAATATATTTGGTGGAATGTATTGCCTTGCCATTACCTTACATTTTGTTTGACCTTAAGGAGATCCTCATGGTGCTCTACAGGGGTCTGGTATTTCATCCTGAACAAAGGTCTTACATTGACCCATAACCCCTCCCCATGGACCAATAGACCACCTTAAACCTCCAGAGGAGAAAGTAAGTCCCATCATACACAACATTTAATTATAGATGATCAGATGCAGACGTACTGTTTTTTCATCCCAGACACACTGATCTTGAATGGTCATCAAGAATTTAAGTGCTATACGGCACATAAAAGCCCTCAGATTTGCTGTATAAAGACTTTACAGTTCTCTTTTCCGCAAGTTATATAAAAACAGTCTCGCATATTGAACAGATGTTGTGCTAAGATGTTTCTAAAGGTTTTCAAGGACATATTACTGTTAATTTAAACACCATTCTCCATGGTGGGGTGTCCCGAAACACAGGAGGTAACACCCCGGTATGGACATGGACTTTATTTGTATAATTTCAGTCGTTGACCAACCCCTCTGTGGATGGTGGTATGCTCATATGTTTCTGGATGCCTCTCACAATACTTATAATAAACAATACCCTTCTGGGGTTCTTTTCCCACCTATCAGGTGGGAGAAGGTTACTCAGATTACGTAATTTGAACCACAGATTACATCTTAGACATTCACATTGAGGTTCCAGGACATGTGTGATATCACATGTCCCACTAGTTAATGAAAGAGGAGTTTGTTAACTGCAAGTCTTGATCACTCTACTATTTTGACACAGAAAACACACATATTATAGGAAGACTAGACAAGGTTTAGACTATAAGGGTCAAGATGGTTATACTGAAGTAAACTTGGTCTGCTAGCACAGCATGTTATGCTGATAGATTTGTTTTGTTTTGTTTTTCTTCTTTCATTATTATTTTTCCACATTCTGATCGCGTCTTCAGAGACATAGACAATTGTCTATTTTACCTTACTTTTTTACTGGAGGTTGAGCAGCTCCTCCAGTGAGAGCTACTCCCCTATAACGGTTAATCCATAACTAAAATTCTATCTCTGGTGAGATAGTCTCCATCTCCCATATCCTTGCCTTCCATTTTTCCGCCACTTGAATAACAATTGGATATATCTTTCAAACTCTTTTGATATTCAAACACCATACCCCAGGGTGGGTCTGTCCCCTTGGGATATAACATCATTCTTGTTTCCTAACTAATTTCACCTCATTTCTCAAACTCCTTTCTCCTCTTTCCTTCTCTTCCTTTATTCTTCTCAGTCCCTTCCCTTTCTTTCTCCCCCCTCCTTTTCCTTTTTTTTTCTGCTCCCTCCTCGCCTCCCCCTTTCACACAGGCCAGTATGGCTTACGCTGGACTGGGAAAATCCCCCAATATAATTTCCCATAATGTGAATGGACTTAACATCCCGGAGAAAAGAAATAAAGTTCTAACTGAACTACAAAGATATAAACCACAAATAGTCCTACTTCAGGAGACACATTTTAAAGGAACCCAAATTCCCAAGCTTACAAACAGATATTTCATCCAAGCATTTCATGCGACTAATCCGGCGGCCAAAGCAAAGGGTGTATCGATACTCCTTAGCAAAAACACTTCCTTCTCAGTAGAACACCAACACATAGATATTGATGGAAGATACATCTTCTTGAAAGGCACAATGAACGGTAGACCACTCACCATAGCAAACATATATTTTCCTAATAAGTCACAGATTTCCTTTTGCCAACATGTAGTGGATGAACTTAAGAGCTTTTCCAAGGGATGTATTATCATTGGAGGTGATTTTAATATACCTCTTAACCCAACACAGGACACATCCTCAGGGAAAACATACATAGCATATAAAATTACTGCTTAAATCCCTTACCCTTATTGATGTTTGGAGGACTTTACATCCTACATCCAAAGACTTAACCTATTTTCCACCACTCACAAGAGATACACTAGGATAGACCATGTGTACATTACCCAAAGAGACCTATCTGACGTAACAGGAGCTGAAATAGGCTCAACTATACTTTCCGACCACGACCCTATCTCAATGTCACTCTTGATGAATACAGTCCAACAGAAACACTTCAATTGGAAATTGAACGCATCCCTCCTTAGTGATCCTGAAATCCACAAACACATACACTCGTCTATTACAGAGTACTTTCAACTAAACAACACCCCTGAGGTCTCCCAATGATAGTTTGGGAGATACATAAAAGTGTTTTTAGAGGGGAACTGATTAAACTCTGAGCCAGAAAGGAAAAAGAAAGGGAGAAAACCATGGAACTTATCATAAATAGGATAAACAAGCTTGAATCAATTCACAAACAGCCCCTCTCAGAAGCAGTAGAACAATACCTGATGGACAAAAGAAAAGAATTACAAACTATTTTAAATCACAAGATGAAACGTTCATTGTTTCTCAGAAGGGCAATTTATTATGAATTTGGCGACAAAAGCAGTAAATACCTAGCCAGAGCCCTAAAAGACTCGCAAGTTGCAGGGAACATTCACTGCATTCACAACAAACAGGGCACCCCCACATATGATTCAGAAGAAATAGCCCAGATATTCCATGACTTCTACACAAACTTATACAATCTGCCAGTTCAACCCAGACCAAAAGAAGCTGTGGGAGACAGAACCCAAATCATTAAAAAATGTTTGGAAAATAGTGAAATCCCGAGTTTAACCAGATCCGAGACCTCACTGTTAGATGAAGCCATCTCGAAAGAAGAAGTTACTCAAGCCATCAAAGACATGAAATCAGGCAAAAGCCCTGGACCCGACGGCTTCACGTCAATGTACTATAAATCATACGAGCCCATTTTAAACTTACACCTTACTAAAGCCCTTAACCACAGATTTCTCATTAGCTCATATATCTATTATTCCCAAGAAAGACAAAGACCCCACAGACTGCGCAAATTATAGGCCTGTTTCCCTACTGAACCTAGCCTTAAGATTTTAGCGAAAATTTTGGCTAATAGAATTCGCCCTCTTTTAGGAAAAATCATCGGAATGGAACAGGTGGGCTTCATGCCGGGACGAGAGGCCCGGGATAATATTATCAAAGCCCTTAACCTGATTCATAGAACACACCAAGACCAGTTAGAAGCCATGCTTTTATCAATCAATGCCAAAAAGGCTTTTGATAGAATCTCCTGCGACTATATGATGGCTACTGAAGAAAGAAGGAGTGGAACTGCTCCAGGTGTGAGGGAAAAGTAAATCAAACAATCAGGTGCAGGTGCCGTCCGTGATCCGGGAGGTAATAGCAAAGCAAAGAGATTCAACCGCACTCCAACCGGATGAAATTGCTGTGAAGTTTATTGAAACGGTAAAATAGTCCAAATTCACCGATACAAGTTGAGGCAGACAAAACACAAATGCAAAAACAGGCAGGTTAACGCGTTTCACGGACTACATGTCCGCTTAATCATAACCCTAAAGATAAATGAACCACCGGAACATTTATAACAAATATAAGTGTGAACTGATGACAATACAGGTGCTTGTAATAAATCAATGTCCGATGGTTGCCTGATTCAAATTACACTGATAAACAGCCCTCAGTAATACCAAGGGAAAGTTGGTCAGCTTTGAAGAGTTAAAACCTCACGTGAAGAGATTAAAACCATCTACACACATCGATCCTATAGGACAATCTTATTGGTGTGGAGTGAAAGTGTGAAAAGGGGCTGCAAGCCTTCACAATCTTCAAAGAAAAAAGAAAAAAAGAGGAAAACTCTAAATGGGTTCAGACGTGTTGAGGGGTTTCTATTGAATGTTAGTGTGAGCCCATGGCTTGGTAAATTGCCGGATATAAATCCATATATATAATATACATCTGTAAATAGCCCTATATGTCCACACAAAGACATCTGCACTCATTATATAAAAAGGAAAGAGGGGGGAGAAGCCGCATAAATTCAATATACTCATAGTTCTGGAGCATATTTATGGATGACATCTTACAGATTCATATCTATTGTCAAAAAAATGTTCCTGTTTACAAGTTACATTAAAGGGTACACCCATGTATCATTATCACCCATATATATACCACAGACAAGTATTGCGTCCCCGATCATATACCTCTGTGATGCCAAATAAACAGTTCCTTGCTGGATTTAAAGTTCACAGACATCGCATCAGAATTCTCAAATCAATACAGATAATTGCATAATTAACAGAAAACAAAGATAGAGTGTAGCAAAATTGCCACAAAACAATATACCATTCACTAGCATGCTGGGTGGAATGAAGCAGAGTGAGAATACTGATATCCTAGGACAAGTTGAACAAAAATGAAAAATAAGAAGTAAAACATGAAAAATAGATAAACAGGGGCGTGGCTTGGCGTCGGAACGGAATGGACGCCTGAACACGGAGCTCCTGATCACCGGGACCACTACACCCTAGAAACGAGCCATCCATCGGCCAAAACATGGGCAAATCCTCCAGGGAACCCTCCCCAGCACGATCGCGCTCCCCCCGGCGAACGAATGCCCGCACAGGCCGCAGCATCACGGAGCTCTTCGGCTCGCAATCACGCGAGCCCCCGGCTCCGGATCGGGCCTACCAGGCCACAGCGCGATCCTCCAGCCTGAGCCCACCAGGAAGGCAACAAAGCAGCTCACAACACCAGGAGTCAGCTAGAGCAAGGTCACTGGCTATGAATGATCTCAGGTCAGTGGCAGAAGACATAAAAGCCTCGCTGACCACAGCTTTGACCTCCGCCATCTCAGATCTCAGGAGAGACATACAAACAATGAACAACAACAGCTATACATAACTCAGCAATACAGCAACTTCAAGAGTCTGTACATTCCCAAAATACCCAGCTAAGAGACATGCAAAGACATCTGGAGGATTTGGAGAACCGCAGAAGCAGACACAATATATGGATTAGAGGTATACCCGAGAAGACCGAACACACCCAAATCGCACATGCCACTACCACCATATTCAACGACTTGCTGGGCAGACCACCTGATACACCGATCGAAATTGAATGCGTACACAGAGCCCTAAAACCCAGGAGATGAGATACGGACCCCCCAAGAGATGTGATCTGCTGCCTCCTCAACTTTAAAATAAAAGAAGAAATTTTCCGCAGAACGAGAGACCGCCAATCCCTGCTATACCGTGGCACGGAAATAAAGCTTTTCCAAGACGTATCCCCTATTACACTCCAAAACAGGAGAATATTACGCCCGCTTCTAGATCTCCTGCGTGAAAAGGGCATTCAATACCGCTGGAAGTTTCCCTTTTGCCTGTCAGCTTCCTTCCAGAACCATTCAGCAAGTATACGCTTCAGAGAAGACTTGCCCTCATTCTGTAAAGCATTCAATCTTCCCCACCTCGACCTCCCAGACTGGTACAACTGCACCCAACCAGGTGACCTGAGGAGAACGACATCCACGGATGCCATCCCGGTCCGCGATGATTTCCATATCAGACGCCGGAGATCCACATCCCCAAGAAACACCAGCTCCTCGGCCGCCAGACGCACTGCAATCAACAGTCCTGCTTCTTCACCAGCAATCAGAAGACCTAGACAAGACTAATCATAAAGGCGGACACCATATCCACCGCATCCTCCCTACCACCTCAATACCCCGGAATCACCCTATCAAACTCAACTTTAACATTCACCCCTTGTGGCACCTACCAAACCCATATGAATCTGCAGACTTGAAGGACAAGCTACAAGATTCCAGCAATATATGTCTCATCTACTTCTCCTTTATTTTTCTTCCTTTTTTCTTCCCTCGTTCCCCTTGCCCTTTTCTCTTTTACGTTCTATCTGCAGATTTCCACGAACGGTGATGGAACCACAATCCCAAGTCGCAATCTCTACGTGAACACTATACCGCATCCTGCTTGGATATGACTCCCTGACTACACTACCCCGGTCAAGGTACTCCTTACCCCTCATCCCGCAAGGTGCAGGTAACCCACTCACACCTCTTCTACACCTCCATGCTTTAGAGGGTCCTGACCGGCACACCCAAAGCACTGTTTCACCATAAAACTGACAAGCGGGAGGCAGAACCTTTCCCACAACCAGATGTTCCTGATACAGCCTACCTCAAACCAAATACCTCCTCAGCTCTATTACCTCCACGCTTGCCCCCCAACATGCGGTCCTCAGAATATCCGACGTCCCCCCATTGATATATAGATGTAAGTCTCTTTACATGTAGCAGGTTTAATTCAGCAACCCTTGGCTATTCATACATATGCAGTTACTGTTCTTGTTTTTGCTACTTCCTCTGTCCATGACTAGGTTTATTATGGTTTTTGGTTCGCAATGATAGCAAGGGCCTAACCCTTAATGCCTACATATATTTTTCTAATTTTACCAACCCATTGCAGGCACTCTTCGTGGGACAGAGCTGTTTGACTTTCCCATCCCCTATTCTAAGCCAAACATTAGAACGCCAGATTTTGACATAGAAGCTGACATCCCCTGTAATGATGCAGGCGTTGCACAAGTGCACAAACCTAGTAACGTTAACAACCACACCGTTGCTCGTACGCAACTTGGTCAGATAGCTCTGCCCCACAGGGGCCCGCTGATACTGATATTAATGGGAACACATGGAAACAGCCTGGTTAATACTTGTTATGTTATGTTAGATCTCAGACAGAATGACGAAAAAAGATGTACAGAATAACCTCAAGAGAGCCTGACCTTTGTAATACCTGACCAAGACATGGCACAATGCTTAGGCATTAGACCTTCAAACACAACTATATCAATAAGTGAATTCATACCCAAACACGACTATGGACCCCACCTTTAACCCCCCAGTTACTAACACCCTCCATATTGCCTCTATACCTCTGTAAGACACACACTCTCACTGCTATATAACGCACCAGACCTTAGACTTGGCCACCTGGAAAAGCTAGGAAACCACTTACCTCTAGCGGCTCGACCACTTTTATCAATAGACACCTTTCGTCCCCTGGTGAATCAGGTCCCAACACCCCTGACCCGAACACCGTACATCCTTCCTACCGCCTACCACTCCCCCAAAAGACAGGGTAACACGCATCCCTGTCAACCTCAACCGGAATTACCTTTCACCACAGGGAGCCTATACATAGACTCCCCTCCGGAACCCCCTCATCCCCTTCTACCCCCCCTCGCTCGTCCCACTCTCTATTCTCCTCCTTTGTCTCTTTATCCCCTTTCTTCTTTTCCAACCTCACCTACGCCCCCGCCGCCCGGGTCTAGCCACCAACCTAGCCTCCCGCTTTAGACGCGTCCCCGAGGCGCTCACCCGTTCTCCCACGTACCCAAGCTGCCCACACTGCATACGACACATCCCCCTCAGCAACTCAATTTCTGCTAAAGTGACATATGATGTCCAACACACGACCCCAAACTAAACACCCAACCCTAAAAACTGTCTCCCTCAATGTTAGGGGGCTCAACATCCCCAAAAAGCGCAGCCAGATCCTCAACTTGATGCACAAACTTAAGGCCAACATAGTTTTCCTACAGGAAACGCACTTTATCTCACAAAAAAAATTCCTAAAATAACCAACCGTTCCTTCCCTACATCCTACCACGCAACTAATCCACTCGCAAAAACAAAAGGAGTTTCCATTCTCCTATCCAAAAACCTCGAATGGACCCCCATAGACTCGCTTATAGATGAAGAAGGTAGGTACATCTTCTTGAAAGGTCTTATTCAAAACCGCCCAGTGACACTAGCCAACATATATAGCCCGAATTCTGCCCAAGTAACCTTTTTCAGATCCATAGCACAACGCCTGTCAGAATTTCAATCTGGTCTCACTATTCTGGGCGGGGACTACAACGTTACACTATCCCCTCTTCTTGACACCTCAAATGGCACAACATCAATTCCCTTCAGAGCCCTAAAACAAATAAACTTGCAACTCCAAGGACTTTGCTTGCATGACACATGGCGCACACTTCACCCTACCGAGAAAGATTACACTTTTTATTCCCCACCCCACGACAAATACTTGAGGATAGATTATCTATTCCTCTCCCAAAAAGACCTACCTTTCATAACGGCAACAACAATCGAACCGATGGTCCTATCGGATCACCACCCCCATCACAATGACTCTTACGTTCCCAGACACTATCCCATTCACCAAAACCTGGCGGCTAGACTCCTCTCTATTGGCCTCAGAGAAAGACACTCGAGAAATCCAGGAAACCATTCAAGACTACTTCAGCAGAAACAATACACCAGATACATCCCCACTCACACAATGGGAAGCCCATAAATGTGTAGTTAGAGGCAAACTCATAGCACTTAAAGCATCTAAACAAAAAGCCCACCAAAAGACTGTCTCAGACCTACTAGAAAAATTAAAATACTGGAGCGGAAACATAAAAAATCACAAGCCACGCAAATACTCACAGAACTCACAGCCCAAAGACAACTATTAAAAGAAGAACTGCTCCGCAAAACAAGGCGACAGTTCGTCTTTCAACAGAAACTCTTCTATGAGTTCGGTAACAAATGTGGAAGATACCTAGCCAGGGCACTTCACGCCAAAAAAGCCACCACAAATATACATGCGATTAATGATGCCCAAAGGAAGGTCCTATCCAGTTCAATCGACATAGCCACACAATTTGAAAAATATTACTCCAAATTATACAATCTCCCCAAAATGCCCAGAGGAAACAGGGACACACAGACCCGAACAGCTACAATCACTAACTTCCTTGAGACACATTGCCTTAATCGCATTAGTACAGAAGACTGTCAAACACTAGAAAACCCCATCTCAATGGAAGAACTTAAAACCGCTATCAAGCAACTCAAAAATGGTAAAAGTCCTGGCCCAGATGGCTTCATGTCTGCCTATTACAACACATTCGCAGAAACACTGCAACCCCACTTTCTTAGAGCTTTCAATTCCATCCCCTCCTCCAGAGCCCCAAAGCACAGATTGCTAGAAGCCCATATAACGGTGATCCCTAAGGAAGGTAAAGATACCACCTCAGTAGCAAATTACAGACCTATATCCCTCCTCAATGTTGATATCAAACTATACGCCAAAATCCTAGCCAACCGACTATTACCCCTACTTCCCTCCCTAATTGGAAAACACCAAGTGGGCTTTATCCCTGGAAGAGAAGCCAGGGACAATACAATTAAAGCCCTAAACATTCTATACTGGCTCAAGTCGCACAACCAAAAAGGGTTCTTTCTCTCACTAGACGCGGAGAAAGCATTTGACAGGCTGTCCTGGGACTACTTGGGAACAGTCTTACGCAAACTTGGACTCCGAGACTGGATGTTCAACGCAGTTATGTCCCTTTACACAACCTCTTCTGCCAGGGTCAGGGTTAATGGACACCTGTCAGACGCCTTCTCCATAACGAATGGGACAAGACAGGGGTGCCCTCTCTCCCCAATTCTCTTCATCTTAACACTCAAACCTTTCCTGAAATGCCTTCAAGCCAACAACATAAGGGGAATCCCCATAGATAACCGCACATACAAAATCGCAGCTTTCGCGGACGATGTCTTGCTCTTCCTAAGAGAACCACACACATCGCTTCCCAACCTCCTGAAGGAATTAGATCACTTCTGCTATATCTCCAACTTTAAAGCCAACTTCAGTAAATCCCAAGCATTAAATATATCCCTATCCACCGAGACGGTTCAACAAAGTAAACAAAACTTCCCCTTCCACTGGGCTCGAGACCAAATCAAATACTTAGGGATCAACCTAACACCAAATATCATAGACATCTTCTCCAAAAATTATCTACCCACTCTGAAATCAATAGCTAACGACCTAGCCAAATGGACCAAAGCCCAATTCTCATGGTTCGGAAGAGCCGCAATTATTAAGATGAATACTCTCCCTCGCCTACTTTACATTTTCCAAACCATTCCCATTAAAATCCCACCCACTTTCTTTCAGACATATAATAAATTATGTACCAGCTTTCTATGGGGACAGAAAAGAGCCAGACTCCCCCTTAAACAACTGACAAAACCTAAAACAAAAGGAGGCATAGGCCTCCCGGACCTCCAAAAATACTACTGGGCCTGCCACTTAACCAGAATAATAGACTGGTCGATCCACGGACCACACAAAGAATGGGTGTCACTAGAAAACTCCTTCTCTCCCTTAACAATACAATCCACACCCTGGCTAGTGACCTCTGATATCCCACTTTCTCTAAAATCCCACCCACTCATCAGTGCCACGCTAATGGTGGCGATCAGTGACTTAAAGCGGGACTGCGATATTGCGGTGGACAATCGGACACTAACTGACACTTTTGACACTTTGCGGGAGCCAGAGACACTAATACAGTGATCAGTTCTAAAAATATGCACTGTTACTGTGCTAATAACACTGGCTGAGAAGGGGTTAAACATCTAGGGTGATCAAAGGGATAACTGTGTACCTAGCCAGTGTTTTGTGACATGTGTGTGCTGCTTTTACTAAGGAAAGAGATGGATTTTATTCCCGGCTTAGCAGGGACACACAATCCATCCCCCCCCCCCCCGTCAGAACAGAGATCTGCCTTGTTTACACAGGCAGATCTCCATTCTGCGTGTTTGGCCGGCGATTGATGGGTGTCAGCGGACATCTAGTGCCCAGGAACCACAGATCGGCTCCTGTTGTGAGTAATCACAGCAGAAGAGGGCCACCGGCAGCACGCACTTGCCCCCTATGTGGAAGTACAGAATCACATAAATATATATATATATATATATATATATATATATAATTCTGAGCAGGAAGGCCACCGCCCTGTAGCTGTAAATGTGCTATGGGGCGGTCCTTAAGCGGTTAATCAGCTGATGCACTTGCAATGTTCTAATGAGGAAAATTCATCTCCCTAAGAATTGCTGTGATCTATCGGCCTCCTGGACCACTGTCAGCTTTCCTTGATGAATTTTCTGCCTGGCTACCCTACTTTCTCTCTTCTGAAATTCCCACTATCCTTCTTGGCGACTTTAACATCCCGGTTAACACTAACACTACCTCTAAACTTCTTAGTCTAACGTCATCATTTGACCTGAAGCAATGGGTACAGGCTCCTACTCACACTGACGGAAACACCCTCGACCTTGTCTTCTCCTATCTATGCACTCCATGCAACTTCTCCAACAATCCTTTTCCCCTCTCCGACCACCACCTTATTAGATTCTCTCTCTCTCTGTCCTACACCACCTTTCCCTCCAATCACCAAACCGTCACCCGTAGAAACCTTCGCCAACTCAACACTTCTCTTCTCTATTCTGCTACTGACCACCTCTATGAAAAAATCTCACCCCTGTCCTGCCCTAACCAAGCCACTACCATCTACAATAAATCCCTGTCCTCCACTCTGGACAAGCTAGCTCCCCTTACCACACACAAAATCAGACCTCGACCCCTACAACCCTGGCAAACAGACGACACCAGAAACCTCAAAAAGCGTAGCCGCGCCCTTGAGCGTCGGTGGCACAAGACAAAGTCTCTCAAAGACTTCAACCAATACAAATCTGCCCTCCATAAATACAATTCTGGCCTCCACACTGCCAAGCAGACCTATTTTACCACTCTTATTAACACCTTCTCAT
>BLSH010221145.1:136913-158431 GCA_018402905.1 Glandirana rugosa | reverse complement strand
TTCTACCCACCAATGGTACCGTCGGTAAAACTTCAGCCGGTAAAACTTAGGTTGAAAACAAAAAAGTTATACTTCTCCCAGTACACTGCGTAGTTCAAAGATTGGTGAATCTTTTACACAAGTTACACGACGGGTAACACAACCTAAGTTTAATTCTTCGTGATGACGCGATGGTTTCTTAGTTATTTTAATACTGCCACTTGAGTTCGACGACTGTGACGTTGAAGGGTTTAACATATATTGTGACATTTTGTTTTTACACGTCGCGAACTTTCATTTACACTTGTTTGTTATAAGGGAAGTTGCAGTGTCAGCAGCTTGAGTTCACCGTCATAATTTTATTGATTCTTTGGTAGCGCAGTAGTGCTTCTTAATTTGAATCCAACACAATGGGCAGCACATTGAACACATTTTCTAAGTGGTTAGAAACTTGATGCGTCACATGACCCTCTTCATATTGAAAAAACAAAAGTTGGATTCAAAATGGCCGACTTCAAAATGGCTGCCATGGTAACCACCCATCTTAAAAAGTCCCCCCCCCCACATATACTAATGTGCCACAAACAGGAAGTTAATATCACCAACCATTCCCATTTTATTAAGGTGTATCCATATAAATGGCCCACCCTGTAGTTTGAAATGGCTGCTGTAAATCAAAATGGAACTGAATAGGTATAGCATATTACTTCACTTTCCTTTAAACAATGGTTTTCTTCTGCCATTCTTCCATAAAGGCCAGATTTGTGGAGTGCAATAGTTGTCCTGTGAACAGATTTTCCCACCTGAGCTGTGGATCACTTCAGCTCCTCCAGAGTTACCATGGGCCTTTTGGCTGCTTCTCTGATTAATGCTCTCCTTGCCCTGCCTGTCAATTTAGGTTGAAGACCATGTCTTAGTAGGTTTGCAGTTGTGCAATACTCTTTCCATTTTCAGATGATGGATTGAACAGTGCTCCATGAAATGTTCAAAGCTTGGGATATTTTTTTTATAACCCAACCGTGCTTTAAATTTCTCCACAACTTTATCTCAGACCTGTGTAGTGTGTTCTTCGGCCTTCATGATGCTGTTTGTTCACTAAAGTTCTCTAACAAACCTGTGAGGGCTTCACAGAACAGCTGTATTTATACTGATATTACACACAGGTGGACTCTATTTACTAATTAGGTGACTTCTGAAGGCAATTGGTTCCACTAGATTTTAGTTAGGGGTATCAGAGTAAAGGGGGCTGAATACAAATGCATGCAACACTTTTTACATATTTACAGTATTTGTAAAAAAAATTTGAAAACCATTTTCCTTCACTTCACAATTATGTGTCACTTTGTGTTGGTCTATCACATAAAATCCATATTAAAAGGCATTTACGTTTTTGGTTGTAACATGACAAAATGTGGAAAAATTTCAAGGGGTATGAATACTTTTTCAAGGCACTGTATACATTGCACCAATTGATACACCTAAAAAACGATAAAGAGGATTTTAAGCCTAAACTCATTAATATTCATTTGTCATTTTCACAGTTAGTGTAAGAAAGCAAGCAATCATGCATTCAGTGAAAAAAAAAAAAATATATATATATATATATATATATATATATATATATATATATATATACAGTATACATGAGAAAGCCCAGCACCCTCTGTAAACGCTCGTAAAAGTGTCACGAGCAATAGAATAATAAATTGTAATTAGCAAAAGCCTAACATGATGCATTATTATAACTTTTTCTAGTTCAAGAAAACTGCAAAAATAAACTTAGGGTTGTTGGCATAACCAAATGAATTTTTTTTTTATATAATAAAAATAAAACGTATTTGTTTTTTTATTATTGGCAACAACTCTTGATTGTCTTGTGTTTTTCCTTCACTTTTCATAAATGAATCCCTCTACTGGGATTAAAAGACAATATGGGCCTGGTTTTTACATTTGAATCCTTTCGTTGCCAGAGTCAATTTTGCACCCCCTCTGTGACAAAGTCGGAAGTGACGAAATGCGTCAGTGGACGTGGCTGCACGGCAAGAGGAATGGGGAACCGAACGGTCGGTCGTCTGTGTGTGCTAGGAGTCGGCACTGGTGACACAGTGATCACACGAATGGAACTTGTAACATATTACCCATGTTTGTTTAAAGATGAAGTGCAATGTAGCTAAGAGTAATATTTTAGGAATAAATTTTGGTTTTAAGTGATTTTACACTATTGGAGGCTTCTTTGCATTTTTTCTCCTACATGTGAACCGAGATTGATAATGCTGACAGGACATCGGGCTATCAATGAGACGTGGTTGGAGTGATCATGCGCAATACTGTTAGACAGCTGGTAAGCCTCTTTCCATAATGGTGTATTTTCAACACATTGGTGGAGGACTCTTCTTGGTGTGAGGAACACTGGATGCTGATTATTTATTTAGACATTGCCTGTCATCTGCACTTTTGGACTTCTTTATTCATTCATTTTTTGGAGCTATTTATTTTGATATCACTTTTGGACATTTGTTCAAACTTTTTCACCTATCTAGATTAAACGCTACTGTGAATTTTTGGCTTAATATTTCACCTATTTATGCATATTTCTACATAGAGATGGCCTAGGCTATAAGAAGATTGCCAAGACCCTGAAACTGAGCTGCAGCATGGTGGCCAAGACCATACAGTGGTTTAACAGGACAGGTCCCACTCAGAACAGGAATCGCCATGGTCAACCATAGAAGTTGAGTGCATGTGCTCAGCATCATATACAGAGGTTGTCTTTGGGAAATAGATGTATGAGTGCTGCCAGCATTGCTGCAGAGGTCGAAGGGGTGGGGGGTGTCATCCTGTCTGTGCTCAGCCCATACATTGCACACTGCATCAAATTGGTCTGCATGGCTGTCGTCCCAGAAGGAAGCCTCTTCTAAAGATGATGCACAAGAAAGCTCGCAAACAGTTTGCTGAAGACAAGCAGACTAAGGATGCGGATTACTGGAACCATGAGATGAAGATAGACTTGCATACAGTCAAGCATGATGGTAGGAGTGTCATGGTCTGGGCTACATGAGCTACAGTTCATTGAGGATACCATGAATGCCAACGTATACTGTGACTTACTGGAGCAGAGCATGACCCTTCCTTTCGGAGACTGTGGCACGGGCAGTATTCCAACATGATCACAACCCCAAAACACACCTCAAAGATGACCACTGCCTTGCTAAAGAAGCTGAGGGTAAAGGATGTCTCCAGTCCTAAACCTTATTGAGCATCTGTGGGGCATCCTCTAATGTAAGGTGGATGAGTGCAAAGTCTCTAACATCCACCGGCTTTGTGATGTCATCATGGAAGAGTGAAAGAGGATTCGAGTAGCAACCTGTGAAGCTCTGGTGAACTCCATGCCCAAGAGGGTTAAGGCAGTGCTGGAAAATAATGGTGGCCACACAAAATATTGACACTTTGAGCCCAATTTGGACATTTTCACTTAGGGGTGTACTCACTTTTGTTTCCAGCGGTTTAGACATTAATGGCTGTGTGTTGAGTTAGTTTGAGGGGGCAGCAAATTTACACTGTTATACAAGCTGTACTCTCACTACTTTACATTTGTAGCAAAGTGTAATTTCTTTATTGTTTATGTGTTGTCACATGAAATGATATAATAAGATATTTACAAAAATGTGAAGGGGTGTACTCACTTTTGTGAGATACTGTATATCCACATATGCAAATGTGGGTGTCTATACATGTGCAAATATAAGGCAGATCTTGTTTTATTTTATTTTATTATTATTTTTTACTTCTTTAATTCTATATTTTTAGAATTTTATATTTATCATTTTACAATGATATTACCATTGTGCCATTATTGTACAATTGTTTCAAAACATTTGTTTTTAATTACCATCTAGGCAGACCCTTTACCATCTTCATTCAAATTGATCGATTCATGTGTTCATATATGTGTGCATTGATGTAAGTACAATGTTTTTTGCTCCCTTTTAGCCGTTATATTTTTTATAAATATTAATTTGTACAGCCATGCTGAGTGTTGTAGTTCTATAGGATCCCCTGCCCACACTAGTACATTGATTTGCATAGGATACCCTGCCCACACCATTACATTGGTTTGTATATAAGACAGCCCTTTTTCAGTATGGCACCCAGCTAAGCCTAAGGAAGGATCAACTCCCGCCTGATGTGAATCCAGAAGTGATGTCATCATCCAGCTCCTGTGTACTCCACACCTTCCCCAGCTCCCTGCAAGTGCTGGAAACCACCAGCGTGCCCGGCATTGGAAGCAGTGAGGCGGACCCTCCAGCTGGAACATCTTACCCGGGACATAGTAGATCACCCAGCCATTAGATACCAAGGTGTCAGTGCCGGGGCAAGGTCATCCGGTGCCTGGGGCGAAGATGGAAAACTGCGCCCCCCCCGGTGTAAAGAAAGAGTTAGTGTCATTTCAAAATAAGAAAATACTTAGAACAATACAAATATTAAGTTAGGTTTATTTAGATAATTTAATATGCAATAACCCACCGCATTTGCGTTAATTTCTGCAAAAATAATCCCTAGCAATGCAATGTTGCTAGCTTATCTAATTGGATTGTCTGGATTGTCTGTAATCCCCATTATGAACTGCCTGGAGTGGTTAATCCTCTGGGGGAGGATAATTAACCACAAAAAAGACCAAACATTTTGAAAAAAAAAAAATTTTCTTACTTCACTAAAAAAACCTCTAAGAAAAAAGTAAAATGTCTTCATATATTTGGCAAAAATGTATTCTGCTACATGTGTTTGGTAAAAGAAATTACCAATAAGTATATTAATTGGTTTATGTGAAAGCTATAGCGTCTAAAAATGTTGGTATATATACTGGATATACTGGATTTTTTTTTATACTAGTATTGGCAGTGATCAATGACTTATAGTGGGACTGTGATAGTGACACTAACCGACACTATGCGGGAGCTGACTAACTGGCACTGACATCACCAGTGACACTAATACAGTAATCAGTGCTAATACTATACACAGTCACTGTACTAATGACACTGGCTGGGAAGGGGTTAAAATCTAGGGGGTTAATTGTGTGCCTAACAATGTGTAATGTGTACAATGTGTGCTGCTTTTTACTACTGATCAATTTGTTTCTTATCTCTGCTTTGCATGGAAAAGAAAGAAAAACAATCATTCCCTCTGTAAAGAGCCCTGTATTGATTGTCAACACAGAGTTCTGGACTGTGATTTGACACAGCCTGTCAGCAGATCCCAGCCATAAATCATTGGCCAGGATCTGCTGACAGACTGCCATTGTATACAATGACAGGGGAGTAGGCGGGCGGGGGAATGTGTCTAAAACCCTGAAACAAGCAATGATATATGGGTACGTCTCGGTGTCTGTATGTGCTACCTGCGGCAGGTTGGCAAGTGGTTAATTACCAATGGTATTTGTATTATGCAGCAGGAAGGGGGTTAATGCATTGCCACTGGTCACTGATGCATTAGTGGCACCAGCGTCAGTGTTAATTAACTCCTTCATGCAGGAGCATAGAGGGGTTAATTAACACTGACACTGGGGCCACTAATGCAGCACAAAGGGGTTAATTAACTGCCACTGGTCACTAATGCATCAGTGACCCTAGTGGAAGTACATTAACCCCATTCCTGCTGCATATTACAAATACCATTTGTGATTAATTAACCTCCCCTCAGCCCTCCCCCCTATTCAAAGCGTTCATTAACTACTTTGCAGATGGCACTATGCTTACTTGTGCGATCTGTGATGCACTGCTTGGTTCCCTCCTCCTTCAGTTCACAGCTCCGGCCGGCAGCAGCACTCTCTGCTCCTCTCCCATCCAGCTACTCACTGATGTCATACCGCCCGGGACTAGGAAGCACCTGTAAGATGGAGATTAATACATCTGACAGGGAGGTGAAGGGTAGGGCTGGTCTCAGGCTTGTGCCAGGTGCAGGAGCGCACTCGACACATGTTGCAGCCATTAGCTCTGTAGCGCAGGCGATGTGTACAGACAGTTTGTGTACATGTCCAGCCCAGTTTTAGCAGCACAATGTCAGCACTTCTCCTGTGCCCCCCTTTCTACAGTAAATGGTGCCGCCCAGGGCATCCGCCCCTTCCTCCCCTGCCTTGTACTGGCCCTACATGCTGTCATACCACCTCCCTTTGTGAGTGTAAATCCACATGTTTTTATCTCATTAAACTTAGTTAATACTGCACTTAGTAGGTGCTGCTGTCTTGTTTTCTCCTTTCTGTGAAGTTATGTATATAACAGCTGAGTTGTAAGAACTTTAACCCTGATCAAATCCAAAGTAAATCCAATAATTCAAATATTAATCTCAGCAAAAAAAAAAATTACCACTGTTACAGTATATGAAAACTGATGCTATTTCTGCCATAAGAAGTGCTTTTTTTGCAACAGCAAATAAAAAAAATGGTGGAACAAAACATATCTTCAGTTTGACTGTGAAGTGTCTTCCTTCTAAACTGTGATGTACCATGAAAGGAAATAGCCCTGAAGTCTAAAGTGAGCTGAAGTGAACCTGCATGCATTTCAAAAATACAAACACCTGCAGGATGAAAAAGTGAGATGTTTCTTCCCATGATCGGATGTTTGAAGTAAAGACAGTTTCATTTCATGGGATATGGCTGCACCAAAAGCAGGCGTGAGAATTTATGACATAGTCCCTTTAACAAGCTATGATGTTTAGTTATAAGGAGACTTGTTAAACCTATCAAGCATAGTGACACTAATGACTACTCAGTTAAATTATATTTAATTAAATCTCAATTCTGGAATTCATCCTGTCTATCTTTTAATATAGCATGTCAGTTAAGCTTTTCCTTTCGTAATAGATAATCTTTGAGAAAAGAATTTCACCAATAGATTAAAAATATTGTTAGAAATCATGTCAAATCACCAAAATAGATGAGTGTTATGCTAATTTGATGTCATATTTGCTGATTAATTGTAAATTGAAATCCCAAGCAAACAGCCTTATCCTCTGTTCAAACATGGATAAAATAACTATGTAGTGTTATTATCCTCTAAGTATGACAGGCAAACTGCTATAAACACAGTGAAAGATAGAGGATGATAAAGAGAGAGAGATTTAAATGGAGAAAATGAAGTAACTGATTAGAACTTGGCTGTATCATATAGGCCTGTGTTTTGGGTTAAATGGCTGTGAGGGAATATCAATGCAACAGGTCAAGTTTACAAAGAAGACATGCAGAATATAGTCTAGAGAAAAGAAAGCCTTTTAAAAAAAAAAAAAACTCTTTAATGGTATACGTCAAAATAACACAAAATGACAAGACAATATCAGCAACACAAATTTAGAAAGCCATAGAAGAATTTTTTGTAAAGCGCTGTGCAAACTGCTGGCACTATATAAATCCTGTATAATAATAATGTATAATAATAAAGAAGAGTGTACAGAAGATTGCACTGCAATGGAAATTAGTCACTAGCACCATAAAGGTAAGCTTCCCAATCAAAACTACCATTTAGATGAAAGGCGTTAGACCTCATACAATCCCATATACATACGCCTTAAAATAGTGGCTAGTGAAAAAATTCAGGAGTACGAGAGTCAGAACCTGTACACATGGCCTGCGAGCAGTCATACCCATGGTATCAATGCACACCAGAAGGCTTTTTAAAATATTTTTTGAAAAAGGGGAGAATAACACCCTAGGGCACATGTGTCAAACACAAGGCCTATGGGCCGAAAGCGGCCTGCCAGGCCATTTCATGTGGCCCTTTCACCCCTTCTGCAGCTGTGGCACCCCCCTTGTCTCAGCAGTCAGCAGCAGAAAGGAAGACAGAATTCCCCCTACAGATCCTGAACCTCTCTGTGCAGCTGCAACACCCTCTTGTCTCTGCCTCCCCTGGTCTCAGCATTCAGCAGACTCTGGCAGCTAACTCTAGCCCTTCTCTGGTCCTACTCCAGACCCTGTACTTTCTGCTTCCCAACTCTGCTCCCATCTTCTTCCCTGCGGCAGCATAAGGTAAGGGAGTTCACTGTGATGTAAGGGAGGGTGGGGGACTCTTGATTTCTGATTTGGTGACACACTTGACATCTGATATAAGGTGGGAGGGGGCTCTGGACAGCTAGTGTCACAATCCTGGCAGTG
Source organism: Glandirana rugosa (assembly GCA_018402905.1). Classification (NCBI taxonomy): domain Eukaryota; kingdom Metazoa; phylum Chordata; class Amphibia; order Anura; family Ranidae; genus Glandirana; species Glandirana rugosa. Next base: position 150,309 of record BLSH010221145.1, on the reverse strand, counting down.
GAGTCTGGTTCGTGTGGATAGCAACCTCTCATACTATTCGGGAGCCCCTGGAGGTGGGAACAGGAGGCTCGGGAGTGCGGGATGGCACGATGGCTAGGCTGGTAGTGGGTACCAGCAGAGTAGGCTTCAGCGTGGCTCATGCAGAGATGATAGAGTAGTGGTTCAGGCCGGGTCGGCAACGTTCAGACAAAGTGGTACAGAAGGGGCAGGCGGATGGAGGGTCAAGCACAGGCAGGGTTCGTCAGCAGGCAGGCAGCGAGGTACAAAGAGATCCAGCAGTAGAGCGGTCATGAACAAGCAGAGGTCAGTTCAGGCAGAAAGCACGGGTGGTCAGATCAAGCCGGGGTCACAGGAACAGGAAGGGCACAGGTTTCAGGTCAATAGTGAACACGGGATTTGCTGTAGAACGGACAGCATCCGCTACAGGGAGCTGACCGCTTAAATGGGCCGTTTGGCACAGACAGTCCGGGATGGACAAAAACGGCTATTTTCCTGACAGCTAGTCTTACAGATACAACCAATCCTTTCAGGGCAACCACAATGCTGATATGGCCGTGATTAAATTGAGTTTGACACCACTGCCCTAGGGTGTCTGAGGGGAGAGGGAAGATGTGAAAAGAGAGAAGAGAGAAAGATAAGAAAAAAAATAGGGAAAGGTAGAGGAAGCAGAATTATAGGGCAAATGGAAGGGACGGAGGTCCACGGTGGGGGCGATGGATACTCAAATCAAATCCAGTGCAGAAAATGTCAGCAGGTTAGGATAACAATAAGTATTCAAATAGTAAAACAAGTCCCAGTGAAGCCATCGTGTGTTGTGCTCCTCTATTTTGTTTCTAAGAGCAGCAGTCAAGTGCTCCATATGTTGGATGTCCTTCCCTTGAACCTTTGAGGATAAGAAAGCTGTTTAAAATAGTTTAAATTTTAATTTAACATCCTAAAGAAGTCACACAAAAAAAATCACTTTTTTTTACTATTTTTCTATTTATTGTTTGCCTAAGGTTACCTAACACTAAAATTGCAATAAAAGGGATAGAAATAATATAGTATATTGTCACAATATATTACGTATATACTGTGCATGTATACTATCCACCCATAAAACAGCCTAGTCTTATAATACAGGTATAATATTTTATCAAATGATATGCTGGATTATGGATGCGGTGTGCCCATAGTCACCCTAAAACACCCATATTAGGCTTGTGCAATTTGTTTTGTTCCGAATTTAGTTTTTACCGAATTTTGCAAAATTTGGCAATTCGGACGAATTCCAAATTTCTCATTTCCGAATTTTCATTTTTCTGATTTGAAGATTTGGAGATTTGCGGTAATTCAGCAATTGTGGTAATTCGGAAAATTAACGGTAATTCGGCAATTGTTGTAATTCAGAAATTTAGAAATTCGTGGTGATTCGGCAGTTGCAGTAATTGCGGTAATTGCAGTAGTCCGTAAATTCCGCAATCGGAAAAGCTGAAAATCCGAAATTCGAAAATTTGGAAATTTGGAAATCCTAAAATTCGAAAATAACAAAGAACTTTTGAAATAATAACTAACTAATAAATAACTAGACTATAGGTATTGGAATTTCCTTGAAAATATGGCTGTTAGTGATACATTTCATATTTAAGTTTACTGACAGCCAAATTTCAAGGAAATTCCAATACCTATAATTTAATAGTTATTTATTATTATTATTATTATTATTACAAATGTTCTTTCTTATTTCCTATTTTCTGAATTTCAGAAATCCGGAAATAAGAAAGAATATTTGAAATAATAACTAACTAATAATTTATTAGTTAGTTATTATTTCAAATGTTCTTTCTTATTTCTGAAATTCCAAAATGTGAAAATTTGGAAACAAGAAATAACATTTGAAATAATAATAAATAACTATTAAATTATAGGTATTGGAATTTCCTTAAAAAATTGGCTGTTAGTGAACTTAAATATGAAATTTAATACATTTCATATTTAAGTTCACTAACAGCCACATTTTCAAGGAAGTTCCAATACATATAGTTTAATACGTATTTATTATTATTTCAAATGTTCTTTCTTATTTCCGAATTTATGAATCTCGGAAATTTGGAAATTCGGAAATTCGGAAATAAGAAAGAACATTTGAAATAATAATAAATAAGTATTAAATTATAGGTATTGGAATTTCCTTGAACGTCCATGGACACTCTTACAGAATAAGCCAACAGCGCTGTAGCCAACTTTTGGCTATGGTCCAGTCGGTAAGTGGCTAAGGCAAGAGGATCTGATTTTTTTTGGGGTTAACAAACACTTTAACATATTTAATTGATTTTTTAATATAGGGAAACTGCAACAATACTTGTTTTGTTATAGGGGTGTTAAGGGGTGAAACATTGTATGTACGATAGCTCTTGATCATGCCCATGTGATTAGAGTAGTCCAGGATTTGATTTGCTGCTGTAGCTTAAAAGCATATTCTATAGTATTTACTTATACAGTAAAATGTGTACCAACACTTTTTTCTATTTATTTGATAATATTTATTGTAACACCATTATGAAATAATTCATATTTAACTGACTGAAAAAATATTGTTCTAAATATTTTATTTTAAAGATCTAACCATGAAAAAGCATAGCCATAAATTCCATGATCAAATCATTTCTGATGTAAATTGCATCAAATTACAACCTCTGATGCATATACTCAACTGAAACGAATATCATTTGACTGCAATATTTACTTTTGTATAATATACTGTATATACTCTGCAGCTTCCCTTCTTCATTTTTGGTCATCATTAAGACATACTGTAAATAAATTCAGTATTACACATACATTCAGTCACCCTTTATCGCACCTTAAAATAGAACTCCAGGCTAATCTTAAACCTGCTCCTACCCCGCGTCCTATATTAACTACCCTGTAGAGGAAAGATGACCAAGTTGACTCTCCCGAGCCAGGAGAGACCCATCCTTCCCCAATTGGCTAGGTCTCCAGTAAGCTGTTTATATAGGGGGGGATAATTGATGGCATATAAGTGGTCAATGCTGGCCGCTAAATTAATACCCACATAGGGGATGTGGGCAGGACTCCAGGCAAATTGGAAACAACCCTTAAGCTGTCTCAGGCATGTTAATGTTGAGGGCTGCAAATTTGGACATATTAACTTTCAAGCCCAAGACCCCATCAAACTCCTGTAAGAGGCGAACAATGCTCGGGACCGAAACAAGGGGCGAGGAGATAAACAACAGGAGGTCATCTGTGAACAGGGCATATTTGTGAGTGTGTGGCCCGCATCTCACTCCCCGGATATTAGGTTGTTCCCTAATAGCAATTGCCAGGGGTTCAATAGCTACAGTATAGCACAGTTAAAGGGAGAAAGCGGACATCCTTGCCTAGTGCCTCTATAGATGGGGAACGGTTCAGAGAGATAATTTTGTAGCTTAATGCTCACTCTGGGGTTGGAGTACAGTGCTTTAAGAGTTTGTAGGAACCGGGGGCCAAACCCCCAACGTCTCAGAACATCAAACAAATAGGGCCATTCAACCGTGTCAAATGCTTTTTGTAGATCAACTGATAACATGAACCCCTCCTGAGGAGGACTACAGTCCCACCCAGATCTAAGGAGCGAGATGAGGTCCACAGCTCTTCGGATTTGATCGGGTCCCTGCTTTTCAGGGATAAAACCCACCTGGCCCTTATGGATATATTTCCCTATAAAGGCTGACAGTCTATTGGCCAAAATTTTCGTTAGGATCGTTAAATCATTGTTAATCCGGGAGATGGGTCTGTAGTTGCTTACTTCTGAGGGAACCTTACCTGGTTTCGGTATGACTGAAATATTGGCTGAATTAATGTCTGCACCCACAGCCAAACCACCTTGAAGAGAGTTAAAAAAGTTGGCTAAATGAGGGGTCAGGAGAGGTCCAAACTTCGTATAGTAAACGGTGGAGAGCCCATCTGGACCCGGGGCTGAGCCCCTTTTGAGGTGTTTAAATACATCCAATATTTCAGATTCCGAAATTGGCTCTTCTAGTGAGAGACTGTTCCCTGTCCAACGTTGGTAAAGGAGTGCTGTCTAGGAACTGGTGCAGGGAGGCGGGGGAGTCAGGGGACTCTGACTTATAAAGCTTGGCATAGAATTCATGGAATGTTGCCATTATCCTATGGGCAATTTGTGTTAGGGCTCCCGAAGGGTCTCTCACTTTGGGAAAGGCAAAAGATAGAAACTTCGGTAATAATTTACTGTAGCTGCTAATTTGAGGCCTATTTAGTCCTTCCGGATATAAAATTGAGCATTAGTCCACTGAGTCTGTTTCTCAGCCTGAGTGGTCAGAGCAAGATTCGGGGCCGCCCTGCCTGCTTCCAGCTGGGCTCGAGACTGGGGGGATGGGTTTTGCTTGTGGGCCTTAGCGAGTTTATGGAAGCCTTGCTCCAACTTAACCAGTTCAATCTTTCTCTCTTTTTTAAGTTTGCCTGAAAGATGAATAATCTTACCCCTAATTACTGCTTTGTGTGCAGCCCAGAGAGTCATGAAGGAGACTTTGGGACCGGTATTTAACCTAAAGTATTCTGTAATATCCTCCCCTAGCAAAGTGCAATGGATGGGGTTGTTTAACAGGGATTCTTTGAGTCTCCACTGGGGCCTGGTCCCAGCGTCGGACTGGGTTCTGAGGTGCAAAACCACCATAGAGTGGTCTGAGAGAGGGGAATCCCTAATAAGAGATTTAGGGATAGAGGGGGCATCTAGAAATATGTGGTCGATCCTGGCCAGGGACTTATGCGGGGCAGAGTAATGGGTAAAGTCCCTCAAATTGGGGTTAAGTTCCCTCCAAACTTCGACCAATTCTAACGAAAAGAGAAGCTTGGCGATACTCAAGCTCCTCTTCGGGGGTTGAAGATGATGGGCGGACCCGGATTTGTCCAGCATGTGATCCAGAGCAGTGTTGGAGTTCCCCCCTAGAATAACAGTTCCCATGAAAGGAGGAGAGAGGGAGTCGAGCATAGTTCAGAAGAATTGCACCTGACCCTGATTCGGGGCATAGTAAGAGATAAACATGAATGTGTGACCCCTAAGATCCCCTGACAAAAGAATAAATCTGCCCTTGGGATCCCTGACTTCCTGACGAGATTGCAATCCAGCCACTTTGGCAAAGAAAATCCCTACCCCTCTTGTCTTGTCCAGCGCATTCGCCAAGAATTGAGGGAACCCCGCGTGAACAAATTTAGGGTTAAATTGAGTGGGGAAGTGGGTTTCCTGAAGTAGGAGGACCTCCAGGTGCTGTGAATGAGCAGCCTGGAAATACTTTCAGCATTTTAGGGGGAGTTTAGGCCCTGGACATTATGCAAAGCTAACTTCAAAGATCCTGCTGGTGTGGGGGAGGAAGCCATATTGAGAAATGAAAAGTATAAGTGATATTAGGAGGAGGAGAAGAGGAGAATGTGGCGACTGCACCTCTTTTGAAGAATGTAAGCTGGATCACCTCACGCTCATGAAGAGGAAGCTTCCCTGGTACCTAGGGATAGACAAACAGAAGGGGAAAAAGAAGAGAAAAGGGTAAAGGAAAGGATACAAATTTGTGGGAGTCCGGGGTATGGGAGCTAGGAAACCAGCACCCATGCCCCAGGTACAACCAAGTAACGTCTGCCTAACCAGCAAAATCAAATCTGTTCCTGGGATAACCATATCGTGGAGCCCAAGAACAGAGGGGGGAACATGCTTGCCACCCCTTCCCAGGGGGAGCCCATGATTCGAAATATACCGGGACAGAGCCTTAACCACTTGCCGACAGCGGCAAAGTGGTTCGTTATCGCGAACCACCGTCACCTGACGGCGGCCGCGATAACAAGTATTGTGAGCGCGTCGCCGGAAGTGCGCTCGCACGCTCACTGTATTCCAGGGGGGCCAGGGAGTGGGTAGGGCGGACTCGATCTCTGCCAGCTACCCGCGATGGCTCCCCCGCAGTGAAAGAACGGAGGTCCGTGTATGTAAGCACGGATTTCTGTTCTGACAGAGGGGGAAGGCATGTGATCACAGGCATCCTGTATATGGAAGCCATGATCACTCGCCTCCCCCTGCCAGCTTAGCCCCCATACAGTTAGAACACACTGAGGGAACACAGTTTACCCTTAGAGCGCCCCCTCCAGGTTAACCCCTTCACTGCAATGGCATTTACACAATAATCAATGCATTTTCATAGCACTGATCACTGTATAAATGCCAATGGTCCCAAAAAAGTGTCAAAATGGTCCGACATGTCTACCGCAATATCGCAGTACCGCTAAAAATCACAGATCACCGCCATTACTAGTAAAAAGTAAAAAAAATAAAAACCCCATAAATTAATTCTCATCATTTGTAAACGTGGCAACTTTTGCGCAAACCAATCAATAAACATCGGTTGTGATTTTTTTTACCAAAAATATGAGGAAGATTATAAATCGGCCAAAACTGATGAAAAAAAATGTTTTCTTATATATTTTTTTGAACTTGTATTTTAGCAAAAAGTAAGTAAAATCATTTTTTTTTGCAAAATTGTCACTCTTTTTTTGTTTAGCGGCGATCAGAAATGACGCAGCGGTAATCAAATGCCACCAAAAGAAAGCTCTATTTGTGTGAAAAAAAGGACGCAAATTTTGTTTGGGTACAACATTGCACGACCGCGCAATTGACAGCTAAAGCGACGCAGTGCCGAATAGCAAAAAGTGCTCTAGTCCTAAAGGGGGAAATCCGTCTGGGGCTGAAGTGATTAAGGAAAACAAACCAGCTAGAGCCAGGAGGCCCCCCCGAGACCCCCCAAATATGGAGGGGAGCCCAGAAGCGGGGAGGCCAGGCAATCGTTTGGCAAACCAGAGAGTCAAACTAATTCGAATCCCAGGAGCCCCCTGGGTAGCTGTAAGGCAGAGGTAACTTATACGCATCACTGTCCTGGAACCCGATAGAGGAGACCAGGCCCCAAGGACATGGGAGTCAGGAAGGGTCCTCAAAATTATGGCTCGGATGCCCGAACCCCAGCCCCGCCCCCACCCCCCAATAGTGCTCCGCCGCTTCAGCAGGACCGGGGAGATCAGAGCTGGGACTAGGGCACCCTGCAAACAAGGACCCCCCCAAAGCCCTGGAGTAAACCATCAAACCATGTAAACCTGAATGTCCAAGAGCCATACGGTGAGAAATATCAAAAAACTGTAACATTAAGTAACACAAAAGTTCCAACAGGGGGGGCGTGGCTTGGCACGAGCGGTGCGCGGACGTACTTCACGAGAGCTCCGGGCACAGACTGTTTTACCCGAAGGAATCCTGCCTTCCAAGCAACAGGAGCCAGGTAAAACCACTCCGGTGAGATAGCCCATGCTCCCCGCTACCCGCTGATACCACCCTTGTACAGATAGTGCCACTTACTCCGCTGCGGCCTAGGCCGCGTCAGCATCCCCGGCCTCAATTACCGGCTGCCGGCCGTACGGGCCTACCTCACTAGCGGCGCACAGGCCTGACACGGACCCAGATAGCGCAACAGCCACTCTGAGAAAGGCATCTCACCACCACCCTGCCCGACATTAACACCTAACTGGATAAGGACACAATCGAATCGGAGCAGGCCGTGGGCCATCACCAGCCTCGAGTATCCTGGAAGGGATACCCAGGCTATCATATTAGCTCCGATTGTACACACAGGGCGATACCTAGAGAAGCTGCACCTACTGGGTACTAACGATTTATTTAGCAAGCTTTTGGTAGCCAACCCTGGGCAGACTGCACTGAGACTAATAGCAGACCCACTTGGGATAAGGCCTAGCACATAGTGACAATGGCAGCCTAAAAACGAAGTGCTGAATTCCCACGACCTATCGCATAGCTATTGCCGGCATACACACATGATGGGCAAACTAACCAAAAATATAAAAGCTACACCCGGACACCGGGCCCCTAGATCTTCATCTACACCAGACATCAGAGATATCACAGATCTTTTTAAATCACAGTCTCGCGGTCGTACAACGACCAAAATGGCGACACAGAGTCATGAGGCAGAACACAGTGATGACTCAATAGCAACATCTGAAGACTTGATAAGTGACTCTGCCCCGCCAGACCACCCACTACAACTCTCAGAAATGCACACTATTGCTGCAGATATTAAGAATGCTTTCTCCTGTGCAATTACTGAATTGAAGCCGGACATCCTCTCACTCACTGAACGCATGACAGCATCTGAACGGGCACACACCAAAAGAGACAGAGTGGTAGAGAATCTGGAATCAGTGGTCGTCTCTCACGCCACACACCTAATCCTTATGAATCGCCAAATTGAGGACCTGGACAACAGGGGGCGTAGGCAAAACATAAGGATCAAAGGGGTCCCCGAATCCATAGAACCCAAAGAGATTAAATCTGCTCTACAAGCAACATTCAATGAGATCCTAGAACGTCCAAAGGACACTACCATCGCTTTTGTTAGGGCGCATAGAGCCCTGAAGCCGAAACCCTCAGATACTGCTCCGCCCAGAGATGTTGTATGTTGCCTTCAAAGTTTTCAGCTCAAGGAAGAAATCCTCACCAAAGCCAGATTAAATGACCAAATAACCATTAACGATCACACGATCGCACTTTACCAGGACCTGTCGCCAATCACATTACAAAACAGGCGTGCATTACGCCCTCTACTGGAGGTACTCCGAAATGAAGGGATTTCCTACCGATGGCGCTTTCCATTCACATTAAATGCCACCTTTAAAGGGAAACAGTTCTATCTTAAAATGCCAGAAGAGCTTCCGGTGTTCTGTGAGCAATTACATATTGCCCTGGTGGACTTACCAGACTGGTATAAGGAGTTCCGCACCTTAACACCAAAGCAAGCTGTCTTACAATCCCCAGGCGCTTCACCCACGAAATCACCAGTGGCCAAAAAGGCTAATTTCGATAGGCGTTCAACCTCCAACAGAGGAAACTTCCCCCACGGCACACAAGGTCCAAGAATCAGAGAGTTCACTTGAGTCAAAGGAGAACGACCAATTACACTACAGAATCAGTCTGTGGATCTACCTGAAAGAGCTCCTGTCCAACCCTAAATAAGCTGTACATTGGCAGGAATGTGGCGTTTTTTAGTTTGCCACCCTTTTTCCACCTCTCTATCACCCTGATTTTATTTGTAGACACAAGGCCCTAACATTTATAGCCATGTCGCAGACAAGAGACGCTCGCACCTATGATACTTTACATAGTGGGTTGCTTAACTGCACCTTAAGCCTGTTCTATATGAACCAATCTGCATGGCTGGAATATACCTCATGATCGAGCCACAGAGTTCACAAATCTACCCCCTTGACTTATATTATTAACCCTATACTCTGGCCCTGGTCCTTACGGGCTCCACTCACACAGGTTGAGCAGCCACATCGCCACTCAGTTTTGGCGTTTTTTAGTTTGCCAGGTTATCCTTCGGTGTGGTTTGTGGTTGCTCGCCACTCAACATATAGGACCATCACGCCCAGTTACATCCTCGGCCTCTACTGGATCAGACATCAAGTAAAACTAGGGAGGCTTAAACTTCATTTTCAGCAGGGCCTGAAATTGCCCCAAATAGTGAGGTGGTTTTGGCGTTTTTTAGTTTGCCATTTTTATTCTTGCCACATCCCCTGATTGTTACTTATTTTTTTTCTCCAAGGACACCATCCTAATGATGGGCAGGTTGCTCGGATAACGAAACTTGGTCTTTTCGACCTCCTTTATACACATTTGTTGATATATACAGGCGTTCGGGCACAGGGCCCCTTTCTGTAAAACTGTGATTGCTATAGCTATATATTAGAAGTTGATCTATACAATGTTTAGTAATGACTTTTAAGCTGGCAAGTTAATTCAATTTGAATACAATGGTCCTTATTTGGGCCTGTACTGTCGCAAGGTCGTGGGAAGTGCTGCACACTTATGATTATCACTTACCACACATATATACCAACTTTTGATAATTGGTACTTTTGAGTGCACGCGCAGTGCCTCCCACCCCCTTCACAAGTGGCTTTACTTCCTCTTAAGAGGGAGTGAACCTACACTATAAATCTCCGCACAGAACGATAGGCGGAGACAGTTAAAAGTATTTTGTTTAGAGATATTATCTCAATTCCGATATACCTTTCTCTTCTTCACTTTATACACTCATCTCGCTCTCTCTCTCTTTCAAACTGATCTGTACTTTGCTTCAGCGCTCTCCTTTTTTATCTTTCTTTTTCTTACTTAATTTCTTCCCCGGTTAGGTGGATCTCACTGAAACAGGCACATTACAGAGGTGTGTTCATTTAAATTCAGTGTCTAATCATGTCTTATTCCATGTTAGGCAAGTCTCCAACCGTGATATCACATAACGTTAGGGGTTTGAATGTTCCAGCAAAGACAACGTAGCTCCTACAGGAACTGCATAAGGTAAAAGCAAAAATTGTATTTTTACATGAGACACACTTCAAAACAGGGTCGGCTCCCAAACTTTATAGCACAAAATACACACTAGCATAACACTCAACCAACCCTACTTCAAAATCAAAAGGGGTCTAATTCTCATACATAAAGATGCGGGCATAACTATATCAGACCAACTTACAGACCCTAACGGTAGATATTTGTTCCTCAAAGGACAATGGGCTGGGAAGCCGATCACCTTAGCCAATATTTATTTTCCTAATACCTCACATGTATCTTTCTGCAGACAGGTGATAGAAGAATTGAAGTCCTTTGCCAAAGGCTGTGTCCTATTGGGGGGGGGGGACTTCAACATACCACTGGACTCACTACAAGACACCTCCAACCATAAATCCTGTATTACTTATCGGAAGCTTCGCACTATAAAACTTCTACTGGCACAACTTACATTAGTAGACACATGGCGTACAGCTAACCCGACTGATAGAGATTTCACTTATTTCTCGGCTCTTCACAATAAGTTTTCTAGAATCGACTACCTCTTTATGACACAGAGAGATCTCCCTGACATGGCAGAAGCAAAAATTGGTATCAAGACATTCTCAGATCATACACCAATTTCTTTAACACTGAACACGCCAACAACATACACTAGATCAGGAACCTGGAAACTCAACCCATCCATTTTAACAGATCTAACGAGGCAGCAACGTATTGCTGCCTCAATAAAATCTTACTTCAAAGATAACACTACAGCTGACATTTCACCCATAACAAAATGGAATGCCCATAAATGCGTAATCAGAGGCGAACTTATAAGCATGGGAGCGAAAAAGAAAAGGGAAGCTGAGAAAAAAACCAATGATCTGATCACACGTATTAGACTGTTAGAAACACAACACAAACAATCTCTAGCTTTGAATGTTGCGGAGGAACTCCTGGAAGTGAGGAAAGCCCTCCAAAATATAATTGACACCAGAGCAAAAAGGACACTGTTCTTGAAAAAAGGATTCTATTATGAATACAGTAACAAACCAGGCAAATTTTTAGCCAAGGCTCTAAAAGAGGTACAACTAGCTTCCAACATACATGCTATCAAGACCCATGATGGGAAACTGACACACCAGACTGACGAAATTGCGGAAACATTTCAGGCTTACTACTCCAAGCTATATCATTTACAACCCCTTCATAAATCCGCAGAACTCACTGGCACACGAGTACAAATCATTCAAGATTATTTAACAAAGAGCGGTCTCCCTAAACTTGATGAGGTAGATGCACACAGCTTACAAGAACCACTAACTGAAACAGAACTCTCTATTGCCATTCAATCATTGCGACCTGGGAAAAGTCCGGGCCCAGATGGCTTCACAGCACACTATTACAAAGCATACGCTGACCTACTGTCACCTCACCTGCTGAAATCCCTAAATTTTTTCAAAGAACCCCGAGAGGTTCCAACTGAATTTCTTGAGGCCCATATCACGATCCTTCCCAAACCAAACAAAGACCATACAGATTGTGGCAACTACCGCCCAATTTCATTACTAAATCTAGATTTGAAGCTTTTCGCTAAAATCCTAGCAAATAGACTTCGACCCTTTCTGTTAAACCTGATAGGCCCAGAACAGGTGGGCTTTATGCCTGGAAGGGAAGCCAGGGATAACGTCACCAAAGCCTTGAACCTTATTCATAGGGCCCATTCTGACGATTTTGAAGGCATGCTGCTGTCTGCGGATGCAGCAAAAGCCTTTGATAGGGTCGCCTGGGACTTCCTTATAGCAACGTGCTCACATGTAGGTCTCCAAACACATATGTTAACCTGGATCTCTACTCTTTACCAATTCCCGACGGCTAAATTGAAGATAAACAACACTCTATCTAAACCCGTTACGCTTCATAATGGGACAAGACAGGGCTGCCCTCTATCTCCCCTACTTTTCATCTTGACTCTAGAACCCCTTATAAGAACCATTAATAACACACCAGCAATTCACGGATTTCAAATAGATAAGAGATTGTACAAAATAGCGGCATACGCCGACGACTTACTATTCTTCATTACACAGCCTCACATATCCATACCCAACTTATGTAAAGCTTTCGAAACATACGGATATATTTCCAATTTCAAAGTCAACTATGGGAAGTCTGAAGCGCTGAATCTAACCCTATCCGATGACAAACTGACCAGAGTCAGAGCGAACTGCCCTTTCACCTGGGAACAGAAAGCTCTTAAATACCTGGGAGTATGGCTTACACCAGATTTGAGCTCAATGTATGCCTCAAATTTCATGCCTTTACTTGCCAACTTGAATAAAAACCTCTCCCAATGGAATCTAAAAAACTTTTCCTGGTTTGGAAGGGCAGCAATAATAAAAATGTCAATCTTGCCACAAGTCTTATATTTGTTTCAAACTATCCCGATAAAATTACCCGCTCAATTCTTTCTATCATTACAAACACTACTTCGAAAATTTTTATGGGCTTCAAAAAAACCACGCATCCAGCTGCAACTTCTTATGAGACCCAAACAGAAAGGTGGGTTAGGCTTCCCAGACTTCAAACAATATTATTGCGCCACACATATCACACGCATCATAGACTGGAACTGCCACGCTGACAATAAGGACTGGGTAACTCTAGAAACTAGCACAGACGTATCACTAGTGAGATTGTCACCTTGGATACCGTGGGAGAAATGCCCAATTTCTCTGAAAAATCACCCCTTGATAGGGGCCACATTGAAGGCATTTAGGAAGTCTTGCAAATCGAGTGACATCTCCTCATCGCCAGGGCCTTTGACCCCCCTACATAATAATCCAGACTTTCCACCGGGGCAATCTCCACACCACCAGGGTCTCACATACAGACACAACTCCCTAATGGCCAGTAATTGCCTAATACAAGGCAAAATGAAAGCCTACAATACACTCCAAAGTGATCAAGGACATACAGACCTGAATTTTTGGACATATAGACAAATACATAATTATA
>BLSH010221145.1:95158-119946 GCA_018402905.1 Glandirana rugosa | reverse complement strand
TTACTTTGGCAGTTAGTAACGTGTAGACAAGACGTGTTAAAAAATTTCAGACACACAGTGAAATTTACTTTAGCAGTTAGTCACGTGTAGACAAGAAGTGTGACACAGACTAAACAGAAGTGTGAAGAACAGATGTGCAATGATTAGCGGCAATAATAAAAGTGACACAGACTAAAAAGAAGTGTGAAGAACAGATGTGCACTGATTGACGATTTCATTTAAAGTGACACACAGACTTTAAAAAATTGTGCAGAACAGATGTGCAATGATTGACGGTTTCATTTAAAGTGACACACAGACTTTAAAAAATTGTGCAGAACAGATGTGCGATGATTGACGATTTCATTTAAAGTGACGCACAGACTTTAAATAATTGTGCAGAACAGATGTGCACTGATTCCCGGTTTCATTTAAAGTGACACACATTTTACAGAACAGTGATATGGGTACTCCCAGCTTATTTATACTTTTTTGACACAGTTTGAAGATGATTTTAGAACAGTTCTATGGCCTCTAATGTTAATTAATACTTTTCAGACCCATTTTGAAGATGATCTCCATTTTTGCATTTTTTATGTTTTTATTTTTTAAAAAATATTTAAAGTTATTTCCCTGTCCCCATTTCTTTGTAGGGTACTTGTCCCACCCTTACCCCCATTTCCCTTTCTTTTGCAGACCTCTAGGACCTTCCTGGACTTTTTTACAGCATTTTTAAGATTTTTCATTAAAATTACCAGAACCCCGGACCCGAACCCAGACTTTTTTTGAAAAGTCCGAGTCCGGGTCCCGGACACCCCAAAGTTCGGTACGGACCCAAACTTTACAGTCCGTTTTCTCTCAACTCTAATTACAAGGGTTCGGAATAGATAGAGGAGTTTGGGAAAAAGTAAAATTTTTAGGGCCACTATTCTCCCCGCTATAGAGAGCTTGGATAGCTGTTGGGGTAACAAGCCCAAAAAGGGCTTAAAGTTGTCTTTTAAGTTGAGAGATATGTGTGGTACGTTGTATGCCTAGAAAGGTCAGAGAAGTAGATGACCAAGTGAAAGGAAATTCCTTGTATAAAAAAGATTGCATAGAGGCTGGGATGTTAATACTCAGAATTTGGGACTTTGTGGAGTTCAGTTTGTAATAGAACACAGCACTAAACTCCTGGAGAAGTTTCTGAATGTCAGGCAGAAATCTCTTGGGATTGGAGAGGATGAGCATGACATCATCTGTGAACAAACTGATTTTATGCTCATTGCCAGCCAGGGAGAGTGCTGTGATGTTAGGGTAAGACCTAATGCTTTCTGATAATGGTTCCATAAGTAGTGTGAAAATGATAGGGAACAAGGGACATCCTTGTCTGGTTTTATTGGATATTTGTTTAGTCTTGAATGAATCCCTGAGGTAAGAACAGTGGCTGAGGGAGTGGAATAAAGGGACAGAACAGCTGTCTGTAGCCACCCTGTGATCCCAAAAATATTAAGTACTTCTTTGAGATACCCCCAGTGGATCATGTCAAACTCCTTCTCTGTGCCCAAAGAGAAGGCATTTGAGAGAAGCCAGCCTGGGAGATTAGGTAATGAGATGGCCAGGGACAAAACCTATCTGGTCTGGGTTGATAAAATGTGGCAGAACTTGTAATTTGAGCGCCAAATGTTTGGCAAAGGTTTTCACATCCGTATTTAGAAGGAATGTTGGTCTATAGTTTGCAGGTATAGTTGCCTCTTTTTTAAGTTGAGGAATAAAATGATTAATGATCCAAAGAAATATTTTTTTATTCACTTTATGGGAGAAATAACTGCATGGAACTCTTTTGTTTCTTGATGTTTGCACATGCTGACTTGCGCTAAACTTATGAAGCTTACTGCATTGTTTTTTTGCACATGGGAAGTTTTTACTTTGTTTTGCACATATGAATTTTTCACAGTGATTACACAGGACTGTGGAGTTCATCTTAGTGCATTTGCACTGTTTTTTGCACATAAGGACTTTGCACAACATTGATGGAATGTTGCACTTATTTTGCTAATTTTGTACATATTTGCAAAATATTGATGGAATGTTGCATTTATTTTTCTAATTTTGCACATATTTTTGTAATTGATAATTTCTATGAAATTTGAGGTTTTTCATTGTGTTTTGTATGAGAATTGCACATATATTTAACTGCGTTCAATACCATGTAATTTAAAATCAGTCACTTATGATTAAGCACTGCCCCACCTATTAGTTTTAAGATTACCCTATATGTGTGTCTGTGACACCATAAGGGGCCAGCATCTGTATTGCATCCGCTATTAATCATTTCTATTAACACATTTGGTAGCGTACAGGTACTAATGCACACACAATTTTTTGTTTGAGCTGTTTCATCCTCACTTTTTTAGCCAGCCTGATTTTTTTGTGGAGACCATAGTACAGGGTGGGCAATTTATATGGATACACCTTAATAAAATGGGAATGGTTGATGATATTAACTTCCTGTTTCTGGCACATTAGTATATGTGAGGGGGGAAACTTTTGAAGATGGGTGGTGACCATGGCGGCCATTTTGAAGTCGGCCATTTTGAATCCAACTTTTGTTTTTCAATAGGAAGAGGGTCATGTGACACATCAAACTTATTGGGAATTTCACAAGAAAAACAATGGTGTGCTTGGTTTTAACGTAACTTTATTCTTTCATGAGTTATTTACAAGTTTCTGACCACTTATAAAATGTGTTCAATGTGCTGCCCATTGTGTTGGATTGTCAACGCAACCCTCTTCTCCCACTATTCACACACTGATAGCAACACCGCAGGAGAAATGCTAGCACAGGCTTCCAGTATCTGTAGTTTCAGGTGCTGCACATCTCCTATCTTCACAGCATAGACAATTGCCTTCAGATGACCCCAAAGATAAAAGTCTAAAGAGGTCAGATCGGGAGAGCTTGGGGGCCATTCAACTGGCCCACGATGACCAATCCACTTTCCAGGAAAGTTCCTGTTCCTCTAGGAATGCTCGGACCTGACACCCATAATGTGGTGGTGCACCATCTTGCTGGAACTATGATGTCGGTGATAGGGAATTGCTGGCCATCAAGTCGGCTTTAGAGGAATGGCGGTACCTCCTGGAAGGAGCAGCTCACCCGGTATTGGTTTTTACTGACCATAAAAACCATAAAAAAAATATGCTGTGAAGATACGAGATGTGCAGCACCTGAAACTATGGATACTGGAAGCCTGTGCTAGCATTTCTCCTGCGGTGTTGCTATCAGTGTGTGAAGAGTGGGAGAAGAGGGTTGCATTGACAATCCAACACAATGGGCAGCACATTGAACACATTTTATAAGTGGTCAGAAACTATAAAATAACTCATGAAAGAATAAAGTTACGTTAAAACCAAGCACACCATTTTTTTTTCTTCTGAAATTACCAATAAGTTTGATGTGTCACATGACCCTCTTCCTATGGAAAAAACAAAAGTTGGATTCAAAATGGCCGACTTCAAAATGGCCGCCATGGTCACCACCCATCTTGAAAAGTTTCCCCCCTCACGTATACTAATGTGCCACAAACAGGAAGTTAATATCACCAACCATTCCCATTTTATTAAGGTGTATCCATATAAATGGCCCACCCTGTAGTTAGCTTTCAAGAATTTAAGATTGTTTTTATATTCACAGAGTGGCAGGGATCTCTCTTTTTAATGTAATTATCAATTATGAAAACTGAAAGGCCTGCCTCAAGGAGGGAGATGAAGGATTGTGCTGTAGCTAGGGCTATGTGTTAATGGGCCCAGGATCACATGTAGAGTGCTGCTGACAAGAAACTGCAGGATGGACAGAGCTGCAGATAGGACTTTATCACAGGCTACGCTGGTAAGCCATGCCACTGTGTGTTCTGACAGAAACATCTTGCTGCTGCTGAGAGCCCTTGACCATGTGGCTGCTGTGTTGAAAGCTATTGGCTTTAGTAAGAGAAGAGAGATAGTGTTACTGTTCCAGAGTGTTCCAGTTGTGTTTTTGCATTCCAGTGTTCCAGTTTTCCACATCAAAATGTGTCCCAGGCATCACACCTGCTGGAGCCACGGAGAGCTGGCTAGAGATGTAGGACCCATTCAATGGTCATCAAGGGACCTTCTGGGACAGAGTTTTGAGTCATCAGTAGTAAGAGGGCTTTGGCCGCCATCTTGTTAACTCTTGAGTGCTCCACTATAAGGGCCCCGTCTCCTGCAAACTGTGCAAATCCCATTGGCTTGCGGTGTAGACAGCTTTTCTTGCATTTTAGATAGGTTTGCCTGATATTGTATACAAGTATGCTATTGTGAAGTGCTTTGTCATTGCTGGGTGCTTGCTATTTTTTTTTCTTTCATGTAGGGCTTTTACTCATAACTAAAGCTCATTTAAAAGGTGTTATAGATGTGTCTTTATTCTCTTTTTAAGTCAGCATACTGTCTTGAAATACTGTATATTGAGGCTGATTTACTAAATCATTTTAGAATCTACACTCAAAGAGAGTAAAAAGCAAATTCCTGTTTATTTAATAATGTATGAGAATCTACACTCTTTTTTGAGTGAAGATTCTCAACTCCTTTGGTAAATTAGTAAACCAGCATGATTATATCAGCTTTCTTTCATTATGGTCATAGCAATATAATATATATATCACATAAGTGAGTACACCCCTCACATTTTTATAAATATTCTATTATATCTTTTCATGTAACAACACTGAAGACATGACACTTTGCTACAATGTAAAGTAGTGAGTGTACAGTTTGTATAACAGTGTAAATTTGCTGTCCCCTCAAAATAACTCAACACACAACCATTAATGTCTAAACCGCTGGCAACAAAAGTGAGTATACCCTTAAGTGAAAATGTCCAAATTGGGCCCAATTAGCCATTTTCCCTCCCTGGTGTCATGTGACTCGTTAGTGTTACAAGGTCTCAGATGTGAATGGGGAGCAGGTGTGTTAAATTTGGTGTTATCACTCTCACTCTCTTATGCTGGTCACTGGAAGTTCAACATGCCAAAGAACTCTCTCAGGATCTGAAAAAAAAATAGTTGCTCTACATAAAGATGGCCAAGGCTATAAGAGGATTACCAAGACTCTAAAACTGAGCTGCAGCACGGTGGTCAATAATAGAGTTGAGCAAACCCGAACTGTAAACTTTGGGTTCGTACCAGACTTTAGGGTGTCCGTGTCCCGAACCTGAACCTGGACATTTGAGAAAAAGTCCGGGTTCGGTTCAGGGTTTGGGTATTTTTTTGCGCCTGTTGAATAGCTGCAGGGCAGCCAGTCAACAAGCGTTTCACTCGTTTGCCCTTAGAAGCCATCACAGCCATGCCTACTAATGGCATGGCTGTGATTGGCCAGTGCATCATGTGACCCAGGCTCTATATAAGCTGGAGTCAAGTAGTGCTGCATGTCACATCATCTCAAACTAGTGTAGGGATAGGATGCTGCTGCTCCTGTGAGGGACAGGTTAGCTTTAGAAAATCATCTCATTCTAGTGTAGGGAGAGGATGCTGCTGTGAGGGACTTTAGATTAGATTAGCTTTAGAAAATCTGTTAAAAACAGCGATTTATTGGTGAATGGGTGCTAGAGGAGATTTTTGTTTGCTAGAGTACATTTTGTTTGCTAAGCAAAGTGCAGTGCACTTGCAACTGCTTGTGTGTCAGAGACACTACTTTAATTGTGTTCTGTTAGTTCTATTGGCAATATTGTGGCATATTTAAATACTGCTTTTACATTGCAGTTATACAAATAATTTTATTTTTTTTTTTTTGTGCAAAATATTACATTTGCGGCCAGCGGGGCATTTCTTGCACAAAATTAAAAAGTGTGTCTACATTGCTGGTTTAAAAAAATCTATATATTCTAAATACTGCATTCGCAGCCAGCGGTGCATTTCTTGCACAAAATTAAAGTGCGTCTACATTGCTGGTTTAAAAAAAAATAATAATAAATAGTGCTACATAGTACATTTGAACCTTGCTGTGTATTTCTTGCACAAAATTAAAAAGTGCGTCGACATTGCTGGTTTAAAAAAAAAAATTGTGCTACATAGTACATTTGCACCTTGCTGTGCATTTCTTGCATAAAATTAAAAAGTGCGTCGACATTACTGGTTTAAAAAAAAAAAATAGTGCTACATAGTACATTTGCACCTTGCTGTGTATTTTTTGCACAAAATTAAAAAGTGCGTCTACATTGCTGGTTTGAAAAAAAGAATAATAAATAGTACTACATAGTACATTTGCACCTTGCTGTGCATTTCTTGCACAAATATTAAAAAGTGTATCGATATTGCTGGTTTAAAAAAATAAAATAAAATAGTGCTACATAGTACATTTGCGCCTTGCTGTGCATTTCTTGCACAAAATTAAAAAGTACGTCGACATTGCTGGTTTAAAAAAAAAAAGTGCTACATATTACATTTGCACCTTGCTGTGCATTTCTTGCATAAAATTAAAAAGTGTGTCTACATTGCTGGTTTAAAAAATAATATAAATTTGTGCTAAATAGTACATTTGCGTCCAGAATGAGGAGAGCGTCAAATAAGGGTCGTGGTCATGGTGCTGCTGGTTCTACTGGTGTTGGTGGTGTTGGTGAAGCTCCTGTTGCAAGGAGAGGATGTGGTGGATCTGTGCCAGCTACATGCACAAGTGAAACACCTTCCTGCGAGTAGCCAACAGAACCTTCAACATTATATGGTAGGCCCGAATGCTGCTCAACGAATGGTGAGGCCAGAACAAGTACAGGTGATAGTAGATTGGGTGGCTGACAATGCCTCCAGTTCCTTCACATTGTCTCCCACCCGGTCCCTTGCTGAAAGCTCAGAGTTGGCACCTGAACACCATGGCCCCATCTGTCTTTCACCTCAGCCCCTTGTAAATCAGCCAAGCAGTCTGAGCTCCAAGTCATGCAGCAGTCTATTATGCTTTTTGATGACTCTGCTGGTGTGTTTTCCATGGGTCTTTATTGGAATTTGTAACAGGAAAAACATGAAAAATAAAACATGGTACGTTTTATATGGAAAAGTAAAACACATGCTAGAACATCTCTGGGTTTGTCTGCAGATAGTGATATATATATATTTTTTTAATATGTCTCAATTAGAAAAAAAAACAAACAAGCAAAAAACAGTGTTGGCTACCTCCTCCTCCTCCACCGCCACTTCCACCTACACCGCCACAGTCACAGCCTTCTCAACCTATTTTTTATGTGATTTTAAGTTATTTTCCTATCCACGTTTGTTTGCAGGGCACTTGTCCTACTCTTACCCCCATTTTGCTTCCTTTTGCAGCCCTCTAGCCCTTTCCAGGACTTTTTTAGAGCAATTTTAGTGCCCAAAAGTTCGGGTCACCATTGACTTCAATGGGGTTCGGGGTTCAGGGTCAAGTTCGGGTCAAGTTCGGGGCCGAACTCAAACTTTTTCATGAAGTTCGGCCGAACCCGCCGAACCCGAACATCCAGGTGTCTGCTCATCTCTAGTCAAGACCATACAGCAGTTTAACAGCGTAGGTTCCACTCAGAACAGGCCTCGCCATGGTCGACCAAAGAAGTTGAGTGCACATGCTCAGTGTCATATCCAGAGGTTGTCTTTGGGAAATAGACGTATGAGTGCTGCCAGCATTGCTGCAGAGGTTGAAGGGATGGGGGGTCAGCCTGTCAGTGCTCAGGCCATACTCCGCACACTGCATCAAATTGGTCTTCATCAAATTGGTCTGCATGGCTGCCGTCCCAGAAGGAAGCCTCTTCTAAAGATGATGCACAAGAAAGCCCTCCAGAGGCGGCTCTTTAATTAGGAAAATTAGGCGGTTGCCTAAGACCTCACACTCACAGGGGCCTCGCAACCTCCTAATTTGCCTTATATAAGAGCCGCCTCTGGTGGGGTGGTATCTAGGTACAGGGAAGAGCAGCTCTCAGTCTCAGCAGGAGAGAGGGACGGGGCTTGCTGACAGTGGGTGGCCACAGCGTGTCCTCCCTAGACAGGTGCGCTGTGAGCAGAGCGGGCAGGAGATTTAACAAGATAAAGTCCTGCAGAGCCAGTCATACACAATAGGAGTGCAGAGACACTAAGAGTGGGAGGGGGGTATAGGACAGACAGGAAGAGCCTCAGAGAGATCGGCTAGCTAGGTCTGTGCTCCACTTCACGAACGGCCAGGGATCACTCGGATTGCCTGTTGGAAGGTGTGTGTGCCAGTGAAATTGATAGCTGTGCCAGTCTAGTCCTGGATCCGGAGAGCAGCCCCTGGCCCCCAGGTACACTCATCACACATCTAGACATCACAGAACTAATCATCCCTTGCTTACATGACTGCTCCCCCTGGCTGCAGCTTGCAGGGGGACAATCCACCTAGAAGCAATCTGTAATGGTATTTTTAGGTGGAGCAGGGGGCCCTTGCTTTCTTCTATGTCTTGCCTCCTGCCCACCTTCACATGTCCCAGCTCTTCCTCTAATAGTCTCAAAAAAATATATATAGAACAAGAATAATAATGGCCATTATAATGGCCATAGAAGGCATGCACATCCACAACTCACCAATGGAGAGCCTAAGACATCAGCATTTCATATAAAAAAATAGAAATCAGCCAAGTGTATAATATTGGAAGGTGCTTAGTGCTAGCTTTCATAATGGGCAGGTATAGGAGGAGAAATTTAGTTCTGACATTTTAAAGAATCATTGTGTATAGTGGTGGAGGTACACAGGGAGAGCGGTGGAAGTGTACACAGAGTGGTGGAAGTGTACACAGAGCAGTGGAAGTGTACACAGAGCGGTGGAAGTGTACACAGATCTGTGGAGGTACACAAAGCGGTGGAGGTACACAGAGTGGTGGAAGTGTACACAGAGCTGTGGAGGTACACAGAGCGATGGAAGTGTATGCAGAGTGGTGGAGGTACACAGAGCGGTGGAAGTTTACACAGAGTGGTGAAAGTGTACACAAAGCGGTGGAGGTACACAAAATGGTGGAAGTGTATGCAGAGTGGTGGAGGTACACATAGCGGTGGAAGTGTACACAGAGCAGTGGAGGTGTACGGAGAGTAGTGGAGAACACTGACATCAGCACTGAGATAGAGAGCACTTTAAATCTCTTAATATATGCAATTTATACAGTTACTTTTTATCTCTTTAATTATTTTTCCCATTATTGGCCTGAATGGGGCCTCATGTCTAAGTTTTGCCTAAGGCCTCACAAAGCCTAGAGCCGCCTCTGAAGCCCGCAAACAGTTTGCTGAAGAAAAGCAGACTAAGGACATGGATGACTGGAACCATGTCATGTGGTCTGATGAGACCAAGATATACTTATTTGGTTCAGATTGTGTCACGCATGTGTGTGGCGGCAACCAGGTGAGGAGTACAAAGACAAGTGTGTCTTGCCTACAGTCAAGCATGGTGGTGGGAGTGTGGGGCTGCATGAGTGCTGCCGGCACTGGGGAGCTACAGTTCATTGAGGGAACCATGAATGCCAACATGTACTGTGACATACTGAAGCAGAGCATGATCCCCTCCCTTCAGAGACTGGGCCACAGGGCAGTATTCCAAGAAGATAACAACCCCAAACACACCTCCAAGCCAACCTCTGCCTTGCTGAAGAAGTGGAGGGTAAAGGCGATGGACTGGCGAAGCATGTCTCCAGACCTAAACCCTATTGTGCATCTGTGGGGCATCCTGAAATAAAAGGTGGAGGAGCGCAAGGTCTCTAACATCCACCAGCTGTGTGATGTCATCATGGAGGAGTGGAAAAGGACTCCAGTGGCAACCTGTGAAGCTCTGGTAAACACCATGCCCAAGAGGGTTAAGGCAGTGCTGGAAAAATAATGGTGAGCAAAATTATAAACGCAACACTTTTGTGTTTGCCCCTATTTATCATGAGCTGAACTCAAAGATCTATGATTTTTGCTATGTACACAAAAGGCCTATTTCTCTCAAATATTGTTCACAAATCTGTCAAAATCTGTGTTAGTGCAAAGGAAGTGGAAAGCCCTCCAAAGAAGGGGCTTAAGCTGATTATAAGCACATTGGCTTCTTTTATGATCCAGGTGTAAATAGTAGTGTGTCAGGATTGAGCTCACCTACAGGTGGCGCTGTGCTGCTCTGGGCTGGTTGCTGCAGCTTCAGTGGCCACCAGCAGGTGTCTCCCTAGAGCCAGCAAGCTGTAATAATCAGCCACACCTGGGTTCAGCCATGAATGGCTATTTAAGTCTGTTCCTCCCTTTCCCCAGTGCGTCACGATTCAGTTCGCCTTCCTGCTGCTAGAGATCCTGTTTCTCTCCACCTTGCTTCTTGTCCCTTGCCTTGCATCCGCCTTGATTCCCCCGTTTACCCTGTACCCTTGTCCAGAGCTAGCTGTAGTCTGCAGTGTAGGTGTTAGTGTTTTTGTCAGGTTTGGGTTTGGTTTGCTGGTGTTGTTTATGTTCACTGTTTGCTGTGTTTGTTTATTGCTGTGCACTGTTAATAAATCTCACCTTTTTAAGTATATCCTTTGTTTGGTCTCGGTTTCCTAAGTGTAGCTACGTGTCTGGTCTGCCAAGCTGCTGATTCCTGACATAGTGGTTCCTTCCAGACATACCCCCAGTGGCTACAGTCCGAGGTGGGGCGGCCGCGCAGGAGTTGTCCATGGCCCCTGCTTAAATAGACATCAAATGGTCTAACCAGCTTCATGAAAACCTTTTAACTGTTATTGTTACCAGTATACCCTATATACTTCTCCTCCGTGAGGTCTATGCCCCCCCCTCCATCCCCAGGAGGGCTGTGTGGTGATTTATTTGGTCTTCCCTATCCAATACAAATCCCTCCTGTATTAACTTTGAACATCCCTGAAGAAGAGCTTGTTGGGTTTAACTATTTCAAAATGCGTTGGATGTTTCACAGTTCTTTTCCAACCCAAGGAGGCCCATTACCATTACATATGTATCTCCCTAGTCTATGTTATGTCGTGTACTGTTATTTTGTCTAACCCTTTTGTACATATTTGTCTTGTTCGTGCCTGTTTCAGACACTTTTATCTGCATAGTCAATAAATACTTGAGCTTTTTATAATTGATGGTGTCCTAGTGTGCCTTGTCAGTATATGCCTAAAAGTGCGCACCACTGGAGTGCTAATCACACCAAGGTTTGTGTAGTGCACCATGAGGTTGTGGACCTATGGCTGACCGCTGCTAATGAGTTCCAGCTGATATGGGGAGAGGGCCCCCTGGAGCACGGACACTGAAACTCAGGGAGCTAGTGCATTGGTTTCCCCAGGGTGTGGAATCTAAGAGCCAGTGGGTGTTCACCAGAGCCTCTAATGGTGAGGATGGGTTTGGTTGCAAATGGTTTCAGGTCGTGGCCCCCGGGGTCCCCTAGCTCATGCTCGGGCTGGCTACAGGTGGAAGAGAGGAAGCAGCAGCACAGGAATAGCAAGAATGGTCATAGGAATAGCAAAGGGTCAAGGCAACAAGCAAGAAAAAGTTAAGGGAAGCCCGCGCCCACAAAATAAAATCAAATCTACAAAATCCAATTATGGCCCTAGGCTGCTCGCGAAACAACTGATCCAATTGTCAATAAATGTCCTAAAATAATCACAGCGCCTAAGATAGAAAAAGACCAAACTATGAGGAGCTAAAAACAGAGTATAAATATGTGTCCTGAAAAAACATTAAAATCCAATAAAGTTCATGTTAAAAACCAGTAATAGTTTTTCAGAAAAAACATTGGGAGAAAAGTTCAAATGGGACATCAAAAAAAGGTATATATCAGTCTATATGGTTCGTTCATTAAAGCTTATTCCCAAAGAGATTCAAATCCTTCATCGATGGAAGGGGTATCCAACCCCCAGAAATTCCTGATGTGGTCTACTAGACAAACAATATATATAATGGGTGTGAGCTTACCAGATGTTGGTAGATCATGCGCGAATATCAGAAAATCCAACTCGAGTATCCACAGTATGGTGTCATCTGCCAATGAGGGCTAAGGTATGGAGGGGAAGAGAGGTTCCAAGCTGATGGCTCATACACTCCCGAACCAAATCGATAAGACAGAAGGAGTCCAGGAACCCAACGCGTTTCTGCTCAAAAGCCGTCGCCTGGACTCCTTCTGTCTTATTGATTTTATTATGAGCTCTTTTATATATGGAATTTTGTGAGTATTTTTAATCCCTTATTCAAAATAAACCTCGCATCAAACAGTATTACACTATTGTGGCTTTCTTTCCTCATGTAAACTATGTGGTGAATGCTGACATCTATCTGGAGGTGACGGTTCGGGAGTGTATGAGCCATCAGCTTGGAACCTCTCTTCCCCTCCATACCTTAGCCCACATTGGCAGATGACACCATACTGTGGATACTCGAGTTGGATTTTCTGATATCCGCGCATGATCTACCAACATCTGGTAAGCTCACACCCATTATATATATCGTTTGTCTAGTAGACCACATCAGGAATTTCTGGGGGTTGGATACCCCTTCCATCGATGAAGGATTTGAATCTCTTTGGGAATAAGCTTTAATGAACGAACCATATAGACTGATATATACCTTTTTTTGATGTCCCATTTGAACTTTTCTCCCAATGTTTTTTCTGAAAAACTATTACTGGTTTCTAACATGAACTTTATTGGATTTTAATGTTTTTTCAGGACACATATTTATACTCTGTTTTTAGCTCCTCATAGTTTGGTCTTTTTCTATCTTAGGCGCTGTGATTATTTAAAGGCAACAAGCAGACAGGAGAAACAGAGAACAAGCCGAAGATTGAGGTATCAGGCAGGCATAGTCAGACATGCCAAGGATCGGAACACGGATAAGACTCAGAGCAAACGAAAGGCACAACCTCACACAAGCCAAACACAGACAAACATTGATCAGCAATGCAGCCTAGCACTGCCAGGTGTTATATCCTGTATTCAATTAAGGCCTGGGGTGGAGACCAGCTGAGGAGGGCCTACTAAAGCACACAGGTGAGGGAGGCCCGACCTTTAACCGGACACATGCAGCAAAGGTAGGCAACTGATAAGACATGAACGTTTTCTGTGGTTTCAAGACAGAATGTTTACTGTGGTTTCATGACTAGTGTTGAGCGAACCTGAACTGTAACGTTTGGGTCCGTACCGAACTTTGGGGTGTCCGGGACCCGGACATTTAAAAAAAATTTTGGGTTCTAGGTTCTGGTAGTTGAATCACGCATGGCTGTTCAATAAATGTATATAAGGAGCAGGATGTGCACCAGGTCGCACAATCACTCCTGGGGAATATATCTACATCTGACTTAATGGGGATAATCAAATGTGTCAAGCACTGTCAATCTGCCATAATGTTGTAAAATAGTTGCTGATGTAAACCTCAGACTCTAAACCAACCTTCTCACAGTGCAAAGTAGATCACACACTTCTGCAGTTCTCTCGGTGCTCAGAAGTTTTCACAATGCCCAACAATTCCTAAAGTGCCACACAACTCTCCCAGTGCCCTTAAATTTTCACAGTGCCCATTAGTTCACAGAGCAGCTCCCCTGCACAGCTGCCTAGCAGTTCCTTCAAAGCCCAAATCATTCTTTACTAGAGTTGAGTGAACCCGAACTGTAAAGTACCGCACCGAACTTTGGAGTGTCCGTGACCCGGACCCAAACCTGGACATTTGAAAAAAAGTTTGGGTTCGGGTTCTGGGTTTGGGTATTTGATCACGCATGTTGAATAGCTGCAGGGCAGCCAATCAACAAGCGTTTCACTGGTTTGCCCTTAGAAGCCATCACAGCCATGCCTACTAATGGCATGGCTGTGAATGGCCAGTGCATCATGTGACCCAGCCTCTTTATAAGCTGGAGTCACAGTGCTGCATGTCACATGCTCTCTGAGACTCTGACTAGTGTAGGGAGAGGAAGCTGCCGGCGTTGTTGTGCCGGACAAATTGCAAATATTTTAACATCTCATCCTGCATTAAAGGACGATCTGATTCTGGACTAATTAGAGATTACTACTACTGCTGCTCTGAGGGACAGATTGCAAATCTCACCCTGCATTACACAACTATCTGATTCTGGACTAATTAGATATTTCTCATACTGCTGCTTTGAGTGACAGATTGCATATCTCACCCTGCATTACAGAACGATCTGACTGCACTAGGTAGAGGCTTCTGCTTAGAGGGACAGATTATATTGTTCTAAAATCATCTCCTAGTTCTATAGGATTAGGTTCCAGCTGTTGCTTAGAGGGACAGATTATTGTTCAAAAATCATCACTTACTCCTATAGGGCCAGGTTCCAGCTGTTGCTGTAAGGGACAGATTATTGTTCAAAAATCATTGCCTACTCCTACAGGGCCAGGTTCCAGCTGTCGCTGTAAGGGACAGATTATTGTTCAAAAAGCATTGCCTACTCCTATAGGGCCATGTTCCAGCTGTTGCTGTAAGGGACAGATTATTATTCAAAAAGCATTGCCTACTCCTATAGGGCCAGGTTCCA
Source organism: Glandirana rugosa (assembly GCA_018402905.1). Classification (NCBI taxonomy): domain Eukaryota; kingdom Metazoa; phylum Chordata; class Amphibia; order Anura; family Ranidae; genus Glandirana; species Glandirana rugosa. Next base: position 105,525 of record BLSH010221145.1, on the reverse strand, counting down.
GCTGTTGCTGTAAGGGACAGATTATTGTTCAAAAATCATCACCTACTCCTATAGGGCCAGGTTCCAGCTGTTGCTATAAGGGACAGATTATTATTATTATATATCTGCCATCCGGTCAACAAGCATACATCAAATTAATTGAAAAAAGGGTAAAGACCCTCAGGAACCAGTCTCATACCGCCCAATATCCCTACTGAATGTAGATTCGAAACTCCTATCCAAAATAGTCGCCTCCCGCCTAGCGAAAATTCTTCCCTCCCTAATACACCAGGCACAGGCAGGCTTCACTGGTTGTCATCGGTCCTCAGCAAATTTGATTTTTCAGGCTCAGTCTCTCACTTTATCGAAAGCCTCTATAAGGCCCCCACAGCATGAGTTGTAGCAGCGGGACTTATCTCAGACCCTATTTCTCTACATAAAGGGGCCAGACAGGGCTGCCCACTGTCCCCACTTTTATTCAACCTAGCACTTGAGCCCCTCTCACGATATCTTACCACATGCATCCCCCAACACCGTGTCAAAATGGGAGATGAGGAACTCCGAACCGATCTATTCGCGGATGATATATTAATTTTCTCGACTGATCCTCAACAGGACCTTCCCCTGATCTTAGAAACTTTTAACACATTTTGGAAATGCTCAGGACTGAAGATTAATTATTCCAAAAGCGAAGTATTGCCCCTACAGCCGAGCCACAAGGCCACCTGGATTTCCTCCTCTCCACTCCCTATAGCCAAACAACATATCACTTACCTTGGTGTGAACATCGGTAGAGATCCTAGTTCTAAAGGGAGAGGTTCAAGCTGTTGCTGTAAGGGACAGATTATTGTTCAAAAATCATTGCCTACTCTTATAGGGCCAGGTACCAGCTGTTGCTGTAAGTGACAGATTATTGTTCAAAAATCATTGCCCACTCCTATAGGGCCAGGTTCCAGCTGTTGCTGTAAGTGACAGATTATTGTTAAAAAATCATTGCCTACTCCTATAGGGCCAGGTTCCATCTGTTGCTGTAAGTGATAGATTATTGTTCAAAAATTCATCTCCTAGTTCTAAAGGGAGAGGTTCCAGCTGTTGCTGTAAGTGACAGATTATTGTTCAAAAATCATCGCCTACTCCTATAGAGCCAGGTTCGAGCTGTTGCTGTAAGTGACAGATTATTGTTCAAAAACCATTGCCTACTCCTATAGGGCCAGGTTCCAGCTGTTGCTGTAAGGGACAGATTATTGTTCAAAAATCATCTCCTAGTTCTAAAGAGAGAGGTTCCAGCAGTTGCTGTAAGTGACAGATTATTGTTCAAAAATCATTGCCTACTCCTATAGGGCCAGGTTCCAGCTGTTGCTGTAAGTGACAGGTTATTTTTCAAAAATCATCTCCTAGTTCTAAAGGGAGAGGTTCCAGCTGTTGCTGTAAGTGACAGATTATTGTTCAAAAATCATTGCCTACTCCTATATGGCCAGGTTCCAACTGTTGCTGTAAGTGACAGATTATTGTTCAAAAATCACCTCCTAGTTCTAAATGGAGAGGTTCCAGCTGTTGCTGTAAGTGACAGATTATTGTTCAAAAATCATTGCCTACTCCTATAGGGCCAGGTTCCAACTGTTGCTGTAAGTGACAGGTTATTTTTCAAAAATCATCTCCTAGTTCTAAAGGGAGAGGTTCCAGCAGTTGCTGTAAGTGACAGATTATTGTTCAAAAATCATTGCCTACTCCTATAGGGCCAGGTTCCAGCTGTTGCTGTAAGTGACAGGTTATTTTTCAAAAATCATCTCCTAGTTCTAAAGGGAGAGGTTCCAGCTGTTGCTGTAAGTGACAGATTATTGTTCAAAAATCATTGCCTACTCCTATAGGTCCAGGTTCCAACTGTTGCTGTAAGTGACAGATTATTGTTCAAAAATCATCTCCTAGTTCTAAAGGGAGAGGTTCCAGCTGTTGCTGTAAGTGACAGATTATTGTTCAAAAACCATTGCCTACTCCTATAGGGCCAGGTTCCAGCTGTTCTTGTAAGGGACAGATTATTGGCTACATAGTACATTTGCGGGCACAATGAGGAGAGCATCAAATAAGGGACGTGGTCATTGTGCTGCTGGTGATGCTGGTGCTGCTGGTGTTGGTCGTGTTGGTGAAGCTCCTGTTGGAAGGAGGGGACGTGGTCGATGTGTGCCAGCTACACGCACATGTGAAACACCTTCCTCAGGTAGCCAACAGAACCTTCTGGTATACCTGGTATATGTTAGGCCCGAATGCCGCTCCACGATTGGTGAGGCCAGAACAAGTACAGGCGATAGTAGATTGGGTGGCTGACAATGCCTCCAGTTCCTTCACATTGTCTCCCTCCCGGTCCCTTGATGAAAGCTCAGAGTTGGCACCTGAACGCCATGGCCATCTGTCTTTCACCTCAGCCCCTTGTAAATTAGCCATGCAGTCTGAGTCCTAAGTCATGCAACAGACTCTTATGTTTTTTGATGACTCTCCTGTTGTGCTTTCCATGGGCCATCCACATAGCGCTGCCGCAGAAGTGGAAGACATTGAGTGCACCGATGCCCAACCACTTCTGTTGCAGGATGAGGACATGGAAACACCAGTGCAACACGTCTCTGATGATGACGAAACACAGGTGCCAACTGCTGCAGCTTTCCTCAGTGTGCACACTGACAAGGAGGGCAGTGGTGAAGGGTGGGTTGAAGATGATGGGGAGGAGGATGATGAGGTCCTAGACCCCACATGGACTGAGGGTCATGCAAGTGATGTGTGCAGTTTGGAGGAAGAGGTGGTGGTCGCACAGAGGCACCAGCATAGCAAAAGAGGAAGCAGGTTGCAAAAGCGGAGCGAGCGTCCCTTTGACAGTATGCCTGCTACCACCCACCGCCCCCAGGTACCTAGGACACCAAAGGCAGCTCAAAGGCGTTCCCCCGCATGGCAGTTCTTCACACAATGTGCTGACGACAAGACACGAGTGGTTTGCAAGCTGTGCAATGATAGCCTGAGCTGGGACATAAATGTTCTAAACCTGAGCACAACCCCCATGATCAGGCATCTAAATTCAAGGCACAAGCTGCATTGGAATAATTACCTCAAAATCCAAGAAAGGTCTCGGCCTCCTCCTGCTTCCTCTTCTGCTGCTGCCTCGGCCTCTTCCTCCACCTCTACCGTGACAGTGTCACCTGCCACCCAGCAAACAGACGATATGACAGCAATGCCACCATGTCTGCCACCGTCCCCAAGCATTTCCACACCATGGTCCCATGGAAGCTTACAGCTCTACATCTCCCAAACACTGGAGAGAAAGAGGAAGTACCCCCTAACCACCCGGGATCCCTGGCCCTGAATGCCAGCATTTCAAAATTCCTGGCCTTTGAAATGCTGTCATTCCGTTTGGTGGACACAGACAGTTTCAAGACAGTTTCAAGAACACGGGGACATGACCTCAAACTAACTGGGGGGAAGTTCAAAACTAATCTTAGAAAGTATTATTTTACTGAAAGGGTGGTTGATGATTGGAATAAGCTACCAACAGAGGTTGTGAGACAGTCAACAGTAAATGGCTTCAAACATGCTTGGGATAAACATAAATCCATAGTCAGACAACAAGGTTAATGTAAAAAAAAATAAAAATAAAAATAAAAAGGGGCAGACTCGATGGACTACTCAGTCTTTTTCTGCCGTCACTTTTCTATGTTTCTAAGTTTCAAAAACCTGATGGCGGTGGCTTTCCCACAGTACGTGGTTCCCAGCTGCCACTACTTTTCCAGGCAAGCCATCCCTTCCCTGCACAAACAAGTAGGGGACAAGAACAAGTGTGCACTGCCCAACGCCATCTGTGGCAAGGTCCACATAACCACTGATACCTGGACCAGTAAGCACAGGCAGTGACGCTATATCTTGCTAACTGCACACTGGGCAAATGTAGTGGCGGGTGGGTCTGAGCCGGCTAGCCATTTGGCGCATGTCCTTCCACCACCGAGGATTGCAGGGCATTTCTCTTTGCCTCCTGTTGCCTCCTCCTCCTACCGCGCTTCCTCCTCCTCGACCACCTCCTCATCCGCTCAGCGTAACACCTTCACCACCAACATCAATACATCCAGGGTGAAACGACAGCAGGCTGTTTTAAAACTGATATGTTTGGGGGATAAACCCCCACACTGCGCAGGAGCTGTGGACGGGCATTGAACAACAGACCAATGAATGGTTGTTGCCACTGAGCCTCAAGCCCGGCCTGGTGGTGTGCGACAATGGGCGAAATCTCGTAGCGGCCCTGGACCTAGCCCGTTTGACGCACATCCCTTGCATGTGCTGAATTTGGTGGTACAGAATGTTCTAAAAAACTACCCGGATATGTCAGAGCTGCTGCAGAAAGTGCGGTCCGTCTGTGCGCACTTTCGGCGTTCTCACCCTGCTGCTGCTCGCCTGTCTGAACTTCGGCCTTTCCGCTCACCGCCTCATATGCGACTTGCCCACAAGGTGGAACTCCACCTTGCACATGCTGGAGATACTGTGCAAGCAGCAGCAGGCAACAGTGGAGTTTCAGCTGCAGCATGCATGGGTCAGTCACTGCGGAACAGCACCACTTCACCACCAACGAGTGGGCCTCCATGCGAGACCTGTGTAGCGTATTGCAGTGTTTTGAGTACTCCACCAACATGGCCAGTGCCGATAACGCTGTTCTCAGCGTTACTATCCCACTTCTATGTCTCCTTGAAAAAACACTTTGGGCCATGATGGAAGAGGATGTGGCACAGGAGGATGAGGAGGAGGAGGAAGAGGGGTTATTTCCACGGTTATCAGGCCAGTCATTCGCAAGTGTCTCGGAGGGTGGGTTCCTGCACCAGCATAGGCCAGGTCAAAAATATTCAAGCCAGGGCACAGTTCTGGAGGACAAGGAGGACGAGGAAGATCATGAGGAGGAGGAATCGCAGCAGGGTGACACCCAACGCAGCTTGTGGGCATCACTGGAGCGTGGCTGGGGGGATACGGAGGACACAGATGATATACCTCCCACAGAGGACAGCTTCTCTTTGCCTCTGGGCAGCCTGGCACACATGGCCGACTACATGCTGTAGTGCCTGCGCAACGACAGCCGAGTTTCCCACATTGTAACGTATGCCGATTACTGGGTGGCCACCCTGCTGTATCCCCATTACAAGGACAACATGCCATCCTTAATTCCCTCACTGGAGCGTGAGAGGAAGATGCGCGACTACAAGCGCACGCTGGTAGAGGCGCTGCTGAGGGCATTCCCAAATGACACCGTGGGCTCAGTGGAAGCACAAGACGAAGGCAGAGGTGGAGGAGGAGGAAGAGGCCGCCAACGCAGCTGTGGCACCGCCAGCACCTCAGAAGGCAGGGTTTGCATGGCCGAAATGTGGCAAAGCTTTGTCAGCGGCACGCCACAACAAACAGCACCACCAGCCGATAGACAACGTCTTAGCAGGAGGCAGCATTTCAGCAACATGGTGGAAGAGTATGTGTGCACACGCCTACACATACTGACTGATGGGTCTGCCCCATTCAGCTTCTGGGTCTCCAAATTGGCCACATGGCCTGAGCTTGCCATTTATGCCTTGGAGGTGCTGGCCTGCCCTGCAGCCAGTGTATTGTCTGAACATATGTTTAGCACGGCAGAGGGCGTTATCACAGACAAGCGCAGCCGCCTATCCACAGCCAACTCTGACAAGCTAACGTTTATTAAAATGAACCAGGCATGGATCCCACACGACTTGTCTGTACTTTGTGCAGAATAGCCCTTTAGACCGGACTCACACAGCCATTCGTATACTTGTTTTTTTGAATATGCCTCAATATTTTGGGGGCTACCCCATTTATAAACTAAAAAAAAAAAAACGGTGTTGGCTACCTCCTCCTACTCCTCCACCACCGCCACTTCCACCTACACTGCCACGGTCACAGCCTAGTCAACCTCTAGGCTCCTACTCCAGATCCACCCCCCTTCCCTTTTTTTATTTGATTTTACTTTGTTTTCCCTATCCCCATTTTTTTGTAGGGCACTTGCCCTACTCTTACCCTCATTTTACTTCCTTTTGCAGTCCTCTAGCACTTACCCGGAGCTTTGTTACAGCCATTTTTGTGCTGAAAAGTTCGGGTCCCCATTGACTTCAATGGGGTTCGGGGTCCGGGATAAAGTTCGGGTCGAACCCGGACTTTTTCCCGAAGTTCGGCCGAACCCACCGAACCCGAACATCCGGGGGTTTGATTAACTCTATTGTGACAGCTGCTTTCCATTCCTTCTCAAGTAAAAAAATACTTGCTGCAGACTTTTCTTCTTTCTTCACCACTTCCTTTGCTGCAGACTACCACTCCAGACTAGCTTGCACCACATGGTTAGGCCTGACACACTAACTCTGCCAGGCCTCAGTGGATTGCCTTTTGCGGACAGAGGCCTCAGGCTTCTTTTGTGTAGAAAAGTTCAAGTGCTAGCTATCCTCTATTCAGCTACCACTGCCAGATAGCTCTCTTCAGGCCCTGTCAGCCAGCATGTCTGCAATGAGCACTGTCCACTGCCCTTTCCATGGTCCTCTCCTCTGGCTCTGCACCCATCTCTCAAACTTTTTTTTCCCAGCTGTGACCGGTAGTCCTCCAGGAGACTCTTAGAGTGTTCTCTCTCCTGCTGACCTCTCTTCTGCTCTTTCATGTGCCTCTCCTTCCAGGATCTCTCTCTCCTCCCACATGCACCCGAGCCTCAGCCCAGGGTCACCCCCCCCCCTTGACTGGGAAATTTTAAAAAAAATTAGAAAAAATAGCTCCTGGGCCCAGGAGTAAGTGCATCCAATAAAATAAATTGGAGGGGAAAAATGGAACAAACTTGAATGGGACATTTACAAATAAATTACATATCAAATGTAGACATCTCTGTGACATTTACAATATGTACATTGTATTCCTAACTATAGGTCCCTATAGCTACAACATCCAATATATACAGAGGACCAGAGCATCTCTCCCTCAAGAGAGATCCTCTGTCCACAGAATCCGTTGCTCCAGCCAGAGATAGATAGACCACTGTCCCATTCTGTCCCATTCTGAAGGGTCCTGCAAAAGAGAAAAGCATCCTATTCTACTACTACCTACACATTTTCCAAAGATTCTGTCAAAGGGGGGTTATAAATTCCACTAACAGAAAGAACAACAGCACACAGCAGTATACATTTCACTTGTAGTTCTGTCAGGAGGGTGATATAACCTTCTGACAGAGCATCAAAGGAAAAACACAAGATATGCATTTTTTTCTTTAGAACAAACATTATTCTTGGAATTCCTGGTGAAAGAGGCCCCTCCCCGAGTAAACAGGTTCCTCAAAGAGTTAGTTCCAAGAACAGACCTTACACTTTGCGTACTTGCAAAGGGATACGTCTCATCTGTTGGACACTCAGGGTAGCAGGCCAGTCTGTTCCTGAAAGTAAGGGAAAAGGAATAACACATTCTCTCTGCAACTCCCCAGCAGTCCATGTGGCACTTTGTAGTGGCTGTACTCCAACAGTCCCTCTCAAGCATAAAAGTGTCGGTCAGGTAACCTCTTCCTGCCACCCCCTTCCTGATGGAGACAGAGTGACTCCTAATGGGCCGTCCCACCCTGGCAACCATTACCCTGTCCCTGTAGATAGTCCTCACCAGCCGCCATTCATTTTAAATGTCTATGAAACTAGCCCAGGTCTCCTGATTCTCTGGTACCCGCAGAAACTCTCAAATTAAGCCATTCTCCCACTCTCCCCAAGAGTCCTCAACAATGTCCATGATTTCGGGAGGGACATAAGGGAAGTCCAGAGCCCACTCCAAAGCAACCTTCCTTTGAATCTCCCGCTGAAATTGGGAAAGCCTGGGCAGCTCTCTTGGATTTCCTTTACCAGGCAGGACACAGGCTTCAGGGGACCTCTGCACCCACTGCCTGTAGGTTGGCCCTCTGGTCTGGGTGGTCTACGGACAAAAAGCTGTTTGCTGCAGATAGGGGTTCCAGTAGCTTCTCCGGGCTCCCCTGCAAAATATGTCTCCTCTCCTCCCTCGGATGGCACTTCCAGGACCTGGAGACCTCCTGTCTCCCACTCCTCCTCTGAGCAACTATCTGGAGACTACCATTCTGCAAGCTTTTCTAGGGACCCAAATTCCTATAACAGTCTGGAGGATCCCCAGTCTATTGCCCCTTCCCTGCATTCCCCTTCCAGCTCACATGAGGGCAGATGCCCCTCCACTGTTGGCTCCTTCTGACTAGGGATAGGGAGGGACATGGACACAGCCGGCATTGCAAAGACATCTGGCTCCTGCACAGCAGTACTTACAGGTGCTAAGTCCCCGACCAGGCCACAAGCCACAGTAGACTCCTCTTCTCCTATGTCACTAGTTTTCACGGGAGAGTCATCAGGCTCAGACTCAACCCCACCTTTCTGGAGTGATTCCAGGCCTGCTCCAGCCTTCCGGGATGTCTGCGGCTGTAATGTGCAGAGTCCTGTATGCAGGTCCACCTGGTAGTATCATAGATCCTGCTGGCTGGATGCAAGCCAGGTGAGCGGTTTGCCGCAATGACCACACTTGACTCACCACAGCTGTTGGTATCTGGCACTCTGGAGACAGCAGGCACAGCCGTTCCATCCCCCTGATCCCTCCCTGGGCAAATTTCCCACGATGCTCCAACTGGACACTGGTGTCCACCAGTGTCTGTTCCTGCATTTAGCAACAATAAAGTTTGTAATCCCTGCCTCACTGAAGGGAACACTTTTTAACACAGTCCTGCCCGCAGACTCCCCGAGCAAAAGTAGACAGTTCTAGGCACCCTTTACTGTAACAAACAGGAGTTTGAAGCCAAAAGTTCAGAATGTCCAACAACAGCATGTCACTGGACATATTTGTAATCCATGCAGGGAAAGCCCAGCCATAGCAGATTGGTGGGTGTATTTGTAATCCATGGACGCGGTCGCCTGCCATGGTTCCCACAGGTGACAATGCATATTGAAACAGTTCTTGAGTTGCAGAATTAGTATAAGTATCCATCCCAGCCACGGTTGGAGCAACTGGGTGAGCAGGCAGCAGTAAAGTTGAACTTGACATCAGCTCCCGTTGCTTGCTATGGACAACGGCACTTGTTACTGTGATATTGAGTAGCAGGCAGAGGCAAAGGCAAGTCCTTTCCCAAAGTTCAATTCCTCACTGGTGGTGGGACAAAGCACAGTTCCCCGGCTCAATCAACTTCAGCTGCTGGGTGCATTGGCTGGCAGGTTAACTGTGAACAGGTGATCCAGGATGAGCCCCCAAATGTAGCCATGCCCCCATAGGGGTTGCCGAAAGTAGTGGTTCACCAGTCACCCTGCCCAGCCAGACATTCATCTCTCAGTCACTCAGAGACATAGAACAGTCAATTGTTTTGTTTTTTTTTTCAAAAGAATTTATTGAGATATATTCACATGATCACAAAGATACAAGAGTACTCAGAGAAAACGACTCTGAGAGTTTTAACATTTTTAACATATGAGCGATGATTAGAAGTAAAAGACTTGTTAACCACTTCAGCCCCGGAAGGATTTCCAGCTTTAGGACCGGAGCCCTTTTTGCAATTCGGCGCTGCGTCGCTTTAACTGACAATTGCGCGGTCGTGCGACGTTGTACCCAAACGATATTTGCGTCCTTTTTTTCCCACAAACAGAGCTTTCTTTTGGTGGTATTTGATCACCGCTGCGTCATTTCTGATCGCCGCTATAAACAAAAGAAGAGCGACAATTTTGCAAAAAAACCCAAATTTCTTACTTTTTCCTAAAATACAAATCCAAAAAAAAAATATAAAAAAACATTTTTTTTCAACGTTTTTGGCCGATTTATATTCTTCCTCATATTTGCGATAAAAAAAATCGCAATCGGCGTTTATTGATTGGTTTGCGCAAAAGTGGTCGCGTTTACGGATGATGAGAATTCATTTTTGGGGTTTTTAATTTTTTTTTATTTTTTACCGTCATGGCGTTTTTTAGCGTCTAGCGGCGGTAAAAATCATTTTTTATTTTTTTTTAATTTTTGGGGTTTTTACTTAAGAGTAGTAGGCATTTGCGCTGGTGAAAACGCGTTTGGTTAGTTATTTGCGGCTAACGCTAAAAAAAATAGCGTTTATACTCCTTCTTATATTTAGCCGGTTTTTGCAACTTTTTTTTACAAAAAAATATAAAAAAAAAACCTAAACATAAAATCCTTTTTCATTCTTTAAACCCAAAAAAACGTTTTAACAGCGAGAAGAAAACAAATATCGCCGCTAGTCTTTACTGCGTCGCCACTAGTTTATGGTGGTTTTCTTTCGAGACAAACACCCTTTTTTTCCTGCGTTTATAGCAAACCCATGTTGCAGCGTGCTGGCGCGTTAACAGTCAATTTCGCTGCGTCGC
>BLSH010221145.1:52349-76682 GCA_018402905.1 Glandirana rugosa | reverse complement strand
GGGGGTGGATGTGGAGTAGGAGCCTAGAGGTTGACTAGGCCGTGACCGTGGCAGTGTAGGTGATGATTTTAGAACAATAATCTGTCCCTTACAGCAACAGCAGGAACCTGACCCTATAGGATTAGGCGATGATTTTAGAACAATAATCTGTCCCTTACAGCAACAGCAGGAAACTGACCCTATAGGAGTAGGAGATGATTTTAGAACAATAATCTGCCCCTTACAGCAACAGCAGGAACCTGACCCTATAGGAGTAGGCGATGATTTTAGAACAATAATCTGTCCCTTACAGCAACAGAAGGAACCTGACCCTATAGGAGTAGGTGATAATTTTAGAACAATAATCTGTCCCTTACAGCAACAGCAGGAACCTGACCCTATAGGAATAGGCGATGATTTTAGTACAATAATCTGTCCCTTACAGCAACAGCAGGAACCTGACCCTATAGAACTAGGAGATGATTTTAGAACAATAATCTGTCCCTCTAAGCAGTAGACTCTACCTAGTCCAGTCAGATCGTTCTGTAATGCAGGATGAGATGTTATTAGATCTGCAATCTGTCCCTAAAAGCAGTAGTAGTAGTAATCTCTACCTAGTCCACAATCAGATTGTTCTGTAATGCAGGATGAGATCTGCAATCTGTCCCTCAAAGCTGTAGTAGTAGTAATCTCTACCTAGTCCACAATCAGATTGTTTGGTAATGCAGGATGAGATCTGCAATCTGTCCCTCAAAGCAGTAGTAGTAGTAATCTCTACCTAGTCCACAAACAGATCGTTCTATAATGCAGGATGAGATCTGCAATCTGTCCCTCAAAGCAATAGTAGTAGTAATCTCTACCTAGTCCACAATCAGATCGATGAGATGTTATTATATCTGCAATCTGTCCCTCACAGCGCTGGCAGCATCCTCTCCCTACACTAGTCAGAGAGCATATGACATGCAGCACTAAGTGACTCCAGCCTATAAAGAGGCTGGGTCACATGATGCACTGGCCAATCACAGCCATGCCATTAGTAGGCATGGCATTGATGGCTTCTAAGGGCAAACCAGTGAAACGCTTGTTGATTGGCTGCCCTGCAGCTATTCAACATGCGTGATCAAATACCCAAACCCAGAACCCAAATCCAAACTTTTTTTCAAATGTCCAAGTTCGGGTCCGGGTCACGGACACTCCAAAGTTCGGTATGGACCCGAACTTTACAGTTCGGGTTCACTCAACTCTAGTAAAGAATGATTGGGCTTTGAAGGAACTGCTAGGCAGCTGTGCAGGGGAGCTGCTCTGTGAACTAATGGGCACTGTGAAAATTTAAGGGCACTGGGAGAGTTGTGTGGCACTTTAGGAATTGTTGGGCATTGTGAAAACTTCTGAGCACTGAGAGAACTGCAGAAGTGTGCGATCTACTTTGCACTGTGAGAAGGTTGGTTTAGAGTCTGAGGTTTACATCAGCAACTATTTTACAACATTATGGCAGATTGACAGTGCTTGACACATTTGATTATCCCCATTAAGTCAGATGTAGATATATTCCCCAGGAGTGATTGTGCGACCTGGTGCACATCCTGCTCCTTGTATACATTCATTGAACAGCCCTTATGGTGAATACTATTGTGCAAGATATGAGCAAGTTGTCATTCAGAAGCCCAGATTCTGGATCTAAAGTATAGGCTGGGGACACTGAGTAGAGTTAACAACTTGAAGCGTTTGAACCTTACCTATTAGGTACTGCCTGAAGTCTCTATAGTGGAGGATAGAGACATGAAGGTGCAGGAGCCAGGGTTTGGTTGCCTTTGATACAGTTAGGAGGTAGGGTAAGGGGAAAAAAAGTATAAGGAAGCTTCTCCTGAGATGATGCAACCCAATAAATATGCATGATGTTGAGAATATCAGTTCAGAGGTAGCTTTGCTGGAGCAGAATATATCCTCTAGCTGCCAGGGGAATAACCAATCCAGTATGGTTGGGTACAGGTGTATGGGCAAAGGAAAACAATACTGATGGTAGGGTTTTCCATTATTAGAAGGGCAGATACTGTTACAAAGACCGACCAGTATGCTAATTTTTCATGGGTACTCAAATTCAACACACTGTGGATTGGGTAGAAATGTTGTTGGATGGGACTGGGGTGGAGCAAACTGTCATGGTGCACATTGGCACTATTGACAAAGTTAAGGAAAGATGGATCAACCTAAAAAATAATTTCAGGGAATTAGGTATCAAGCCAAAGAAAAGGACTCCTAAGGTAGTCGTTTTAGAAATACTTCTGTACTACAAGCCATGCCAAAGAGGCAGCGGAAGCTCTAGGCATTAAGCAAGTTGCTTAGATTATGGTGTAGGAAGGAGGGTTTTATGTTCCTAGAGAAATGGGCTGACTTTTTGATTCATTACCAGCTATACAGTGGGTACAGTCTGCTCCTAAATGGGAAGGGAAAGCTCTGTTGGGGAAGAAAATGGTTAGAAGGTTGGAGGAAGGGAGGCTGATGACTGATCACTGTACCACTGCCTGTACAATGTGATTGCTGTGACCAATCACAGCAGATCATGTGACAATTGTAAACAATGGATTGCTTCCTTTCGTGTCATTCATTGTGTGCAATTGAGTTGCTATCTGTGATTGGTCACAGTGATCACATGGTACAGACAGGGCCAATCACAAGGATTTGGGAAGGGGGGTTCAATAGGAACAATTTTGGTAACAGTGATAAGAGAGCCATTCAGTTTGCCTTAAATAACAGAAAACAGAGACTTGCTGCTTTAATAAGAACCCCAAATTTAAAAAAAGACTATGTTTATTAAGCTGTGCTCCTTACTGAATGATCCTAAAAGGACTACATTTTCTCAATAAAGAACTTTATGGACAAGTGGGAGAGTTATAAGGATGTATTTCCCAAAGGCATCTAACAAAACTATTGCTATTGACATTTCCGAACTACAAATAACTCCAAGTAATGAAACAAGAGCCCAATAATGGCAGCTAAATCATTTACAAAACACATTGCTACAGAAAAAAAAAAAATCTTCAAATATAATAACAGTACAAATGTAAGGATGGAACAAGAAGGCTTCATAAGAGATGGACAGGGGAAGTCACTCACAAGTGACAGGGCATATGTATTAAATACTTATTTCTCTTCAGTTTATGCAAACCAAAAAGAGGGGTTTAATAAACAAACAGTAAAGCTATTAACAATGCGGCAAATGTACCTCTGTGCTGACAGATATCAGGATTCAAAAACAGATTAGGTAAACTTAATGTGAATAAATCACCAAGACCAAATGATTTATATCCATGAGTCCTCAAAACTTAGTCATGTTGGGGGGGGGCGCGTCCAGCCGAGCTCCAGCATGGACGCCTAGCGTGAGAGCTCTGTCCGACCACTGGGGGAAAAGCTGCTGAGAGCCGCATAGACAGGACGAAAGGCCACCAGAACAGAAGCGCCTGGTTCGGCAACACCCGGGGACGAAACCGAGATGTCCAAATGCAGGAAGGAGCCGGCACATGCACTGAAAATCCCCGAGTACTTTGCCTCCGTTCCGAGAGGCTCTCCGCAAGATGGCGGCGGCACCCCTTCGGGAAAACATGCAGGGACAGCAGGTGAACGGGTGCATGAAAGAGAGCCACAAACAGGTAACCAGCACAAAGGGGCGCTTGAAGAAGGGGACACAGGTGACACTAGTCCTACTATAAGAAGCCCAACCAAATCTAAACCCCGCAGGGAGTCTCTAGCAGAGCAGGAGGAAGGAATGGACATGGAGGAATGAGGGCCACAAGCACATGGTGAGGGAGAGAGACACAGCAGGGAAGATCCCATAAAGGTCTTTCCTACAACAGGCCAGCTAGTGTCAGATGTAATGCTGAAGGACATGCTACTATCTCTAAGAGCATCCCTAGCAGCAGACTTAGTGGGCAACATCCAGCAATGTCATAAAGAAGTGATAGGATTGGGGAACAGAGTGAGTGTAATGGAGGACAGGATGACTGACTATGTCGCTCCTTTCAATTCACTGGTGGACGCTCACAACGTGCACTCAGAAGATATATCATGGCTAAAGACAAAATAGCTCACCTAGAGGACAGAAGCAGAAGGAACAATGTAAAAATAAGGGGGGTACCGGAGTCTGTACCCCCCCATCAATTGCAGCAGTTTGCCCTGACCCTGTTCTCTACAAAAGCACCGAATTTGTCTGCACAGGACTTAATAATCGACAGGATCCACAGGGTACCTAAACCCTCATTCCTGCCCGCAGAAACTCCCAGAGATACTCTCCTAAGAGTACATTTCTTCCATGTAAAAGAGCAACTACTGGCCACCTTCAGAAAGGCTGGAAATCTCCCTGAACACTACTCCACTTTACAATTGTTACCAGACCTCTCCAGGCACACCTTACAGCGCAACCTGGCGACTATCACCAAGGCGCTTAGGAACCATGCCATTCCCCACAAGTGGAAACATCCTGCCACCCTGACGATCACACACAACGGGGTCACTATATCAGTCTCCTCTCTAGAAGAAGGTCTGGGGGCCCTACGTAAATGGGGCATACTCCCTGACCTGCCACAACCTACTCAGGCAATTCAATATTTACCCCACTCGGAAGACTGGCAAGTAGTCTCCAAAAAAAAATCCTCCAGAAACCGTAACAAAGATGGCTCCAGCTACAACCAACACTCATCAAAGAAATAATACCCCCCCAGGTCATCATCCGGAATGTTCTCCGTCAGACACCCCTGTTCCTGTCTTGGAATCAAGATCGTACACCAGATCCTTTGTTCTTTTTTTACCTTGCGTTATTTATTTTATAAGTTCGGTTCAAGTTCATAACAATGTTCCTAACCTTTTCTTCCCTTTTATGGTACATAGCATGGCACATCAAGTCCACAAGAGCCCACCCTCCAAGTCATTCAACGGTCCAACATTAGAACTGAATTCCAGCTCCACCGCAAGAAAATCTACCACACTCTGGACCCACCTCCAGGACACTTCGCTCCCCAAGACGCATGCAGAACTGTGAGTACCCACCTACGCACCTCAACCATGTTTCTTTCTAACAAACAATGATAGCATGCTTATCCCTGAACGCCAAGGGTCTTAAACACCCGGCTAAGCGCCACTCCATGTGGGAGGACGCAGTTAGACTCAAAGCTGACATACTGAGTGTTCAAGAAACTCATTTTCAAAATAATGCTATACCACAATGCACGTACAGGAACTACCCTACCATCTTCCTGGCTTGCGATCCAGATCGCAAAAAAAAAGGAGTGCTCCTCGCAATTCGGGACTCCCTTGTTTTTACCCCCAAGAGCTCCATACTGGACCAGGAAGGCCGCTACATTATTGTCACCTGCGACATTAACTCTCAACCCTTCACACTAGTAGCCTTGTACGCACCGAATTCACACTAATTAAGATTTCTACGAGCCCTATTTAAACGCATTGCTAAAGTCAGATATGGCCGTCTCTTGATATGCGGGGACTTCAACCTGACGGTTGACCCTACTATGGACACAACATCACAACCCTCAGGAAGACCAGCTTCCCTACGTAACCTGCTCCACTCGGAAGACTTGTATGGCATATGGAGATGTCAACATGCATCTGAGAGGGATTTCATGTTTTTCTCCCCAAGACACCAGAGTTATTCCCGCATTGACTTGTTTGTTACTGACAGGTGGCTTTTACAACAAGTTTCAGCCTCCAAGATCCACGACATAACGTGGTCAGACCACGCCGCTATCTCCATTCAGATAGCGGAGAGGGGAGTCTCCCCCCCATCTCTATCTGGCGTTGCAATACAGATGTATTACAGAACCCTACCCAGAACAAATTTCTAAAAGACAAACTATTAGAATTTTTCTCCATCAATGCTCCCTCAGTAAACAACCCCTTCACAATCTGGAACACCCACAAAGCCTTTATGAGAGGCATTCTGATTCAACAAACTGCAAGGGCTAGGAAAGCACACAACTCCAAAATCAATGCAGTCACAGAGGAAATACACAAACTGGAAGGCCTAAACAAACACAAAACCTCACCACAAACCTTGAGCTCTCTTCAAGCTCTCAGAGAGGAATTGAGGATACTCCTACTACACCACCATAACTCCATCATAAAACACATAACAGCCAACTACTATGCCAATGCAAACAGGGCAAGCAAACGTCTTGCCAATAGACTAAAATCTGCTAGGACTAAATCAAGAATTGCGTACCTTTCACATCCCACACTAGGGCACAAAATTACTAACCCACAGGAAATTGCAGATCAGTTCGCTGACTTTTATGGAAATTTATACAATCTTAAAAATGACCCCCAAACCCCGCAACCCATAGAACAGGATATAAACACCTTCCTACAAAAACGAAATCTCCCTTCCCTTTCCAAGCAACAATTGATCAAACTCAATGCCCCATTTACGAGCAAAGAAATAGGGGACACCATTAAATCCCTCTCAATAGGCAAGTCACCAGGGCCAGATGGCCTACCTAGTGAGTACTACAAATCTTTCAGTGATATCCTAGCACCTCACCTCACTACGTTGTTTACTGAGGCAGCATGTATATCCGAATTTCCCCAAGAAATGCTTAAAGCATATGTCATCACCCTACCTAAACCTGGGAAAGCCCCGACTACTCCATCCAATTATAGACCCATATCGCTACTGAATGTAGATATAAAAATGTACACCAAAACAATAGCCAACCGTTTGTCTGACATCATCCCTACGTTAATAAGCAACGACCAGATGGGGTTTATTAGGGGGAGACAAACCTCCGACGCAACCAGGAGGATACTGAATATTATCCACTTTGCAGAACGCACGAACGCCTTCTCTGCTACTCTCTATTGACGCAGAGAAGGCGTTCGACAGAGTGCACTGGAAGTATATGTCAAGGGTCTTAACAAAATTTGCCTTCTCTGGTCACATCTTATCGGCCATCCTGGCCTTATACTCCCACCCCACGGCCCAGGTGTGTACAACGGGTATGCTATCAACTCCTTTCAAGATCACTAACGGAACTAGGCAGGGGTGCCCCCTGTCTCCAACGATATTTAATCTAATGATAGAACCCCTAGCAACAGCACTCAAATCTCATCCCCGAATTTATGGCCTTCGTATAGGCCCACGTGACCAGCGGATAACCTTATTCGCGGACGACGTTATACTCTCACTAACAAACCCTACAACGTCACTCCCGGAGGCCTTCCGAGTCCTAAACAACTTTGGTCTGGTATCCTATTACAAGGTCAACTGCACAAAATCCCTCATTCTCAATCTAGGCATTACAGAGTCGTCCAAACTCCTCCCCCAGAAAAACCTCCCCTTCAAATGGAGCACGCAAGGCATACCATATCTGGGTATCACCCTTACTAATAAAACTTCAGATCTCCCAGCACTTAACTTCTGCCCACTAATCAAAAACATTGACGCACAGCTGAAACAGTACTCCGCTAAGGAGTTAATGTGGACAGGTAAATTAGCCTCATACAAGATGATGATCGTGCCCCAAATTTTATATCTGTTTAGGGCACTCCCCATTCCCATAGCACTACATCTAATAAACTCTCTACCAGATCCCTAAGCAAATACGTGTGGCAGGGTAAGAGAGCCAGATGCGCCCAAGCAAGGTTCACTGCTCATAAGTTAGTGGGGGGAGCTGGTTGGGTAGATGTGAGGGACTACTATTTAGCAATCCATATGGAGTAACTAAAACATTGGTTCCAAAACAACAAGCAACTACCATGGATAGAAATGGAGACAGCTCTATCTCCTACAAAAAGTTTCAAAGGCCTTCTCATAGCTGACCTTTGGAGCCCACGAGATATCTCACCTCTTCCACTACCCACCCAAGCAGCAATTTTAGCGTGGAGAGCCTTGAACTCCAAGCTGACAGGGGAAAGACAGACACACAACTCAACCCTTCCAATACAGACACTAGAGGAGGTCATTCCAATGCTTAGCACAGCACCCTTACAGGAAGCAGGTATAGAGCAGGTAGGAGACCTTCTCCATAACGACAAACCCAAAAACATAAATAGCCTCATGTCTGAATACCACATCCCTAACCACTTCCGGACCGACGTACGTCTTTTGACGGTGGTACTTTGAAGTGGAATACCGTTGTTATGGTAGCAGATACCATAACCCCGGTATCTATTTTTTCTGCAGGCGATTCCCTGCAAGATAAAAGTGGTCTTAGCGGCGGATTCACCGCGAGATCACTTTTATCAGCGGCGGGAGAGGTGCCCCCCCCTCCCACCGCTTTCCGGTCATCTCCGCCGCTTACCGGACCCACCGGCAGCGGCGGAGATGATCGGGTCCGTCCCCTCCAGTGTCCGTGTGCCGTGTGCTGAAGCCGCTCACCTGGCTGAAGCCGCTCACCTGGCTCCATAACAAGGCTGGGCGGAAGCTACGTCACAAGTAGCTTCCGCCCAATGCTCTTAAAGGGGACATTTTTTTTTTCCCCTGCCATTTTAAAAAAATTTTTTTTTTTTCTTTTTTTATGCATTTAAGTCTAAAAATGAGATCTGAGGTCTTTTTGACCCCAGATCTCATATTTTGGAGGTCCTGGCATGCTTTTTTCTATTACAAGGAATGTTTAAAGCGCATTGTCCTTGCGAGCTTGCGCGCAGAAGCGAACGCATACGTAAGTCCCGCCCACATATGAAAACGGTGTGCAAACCACACATGTGAGGTATCGCCGCGATCGTTAGAGCGAGAGCAATAATTCTAGCCCTAGACCTCCTCTGTAACGCAAAAATGCTAACCTGTAGAATTTTTTAAACGTCGCCAATGGAGATTTTTATGGTGCAAAGTTTGTCGCCATTCCGCGAGCGGACGCAATTTTGAAGCATAACATGTTGGGTATCATTTTACTCGGCGTAACATTATCTTTCACAATGTGGAAAAAAATTGACCTAACTTTACTGTTGTCTTATTTTTTAACTAAAAAAACTGAATTTTTCTCAAAAAAAAACGCGCTTGTAAGACCGCTGCGCAAATATGGTGTGACATAAAGTTTTGCAATGACCGCCATCTCTAGGGTCTTAGAAAAAAAAATATAATGTTTGGGGGTTCTAAGTAATTTTATAGCAAAAAAACCTGTTTTTAACTGAAAACCACCGAACTCCAAAAAGAGGCTCGGTCTTAAAGTGGCTAAACAGCACTATGTTACATGCGCACGCATAATAGCGTTCCTCACCGCACACCCTCCCCCTAAAATCCAATTAACGGAGCAAATATGGGAATTCTACCTCTCACAGCAACTACCGAAGAGTGGAATTTCTCTCTTTTACAATGCATTACACAAAAAAAAAAGTTACACATATCAAAGAATATGAAGAATTGGGAATTGTATCTGAACACAAGTTTCTCTGTGAAACAGTGGAGTTCGGCGTTTAATTCCATTTACCAAGCGTCAAGGTGCGTAGCTCATTGGGAAATGACCATCAAAATTACACACAAGTGGTACTATACTCCCCATAGAATGGCCAAATTCTCGGCCTCAGTATCTGCCCAGTGTTGGCGAGGTTGTGGCAAAATTGGTAAACTAGCACACATCCTTTGGGGCTGCCCAAGCCTAACAAGCTTTTGGTCACGAATTTTCAATCACATAGCAACACAAACGGGTATTATAAAAGCTCCATGCCCATCACTAGCTATCCTTAGTATAGGAATAGAACAATACCCCGTAACCCAGAGGACAGTAGTCACTCATATCTTACTGGCAGCAAGACATTATAATTCTCCAAAAATGGAAAACAAATATTGCACCAAATGTATCAGAAGTGATATCCTTAGTGCACCAGAATTACATCTATGAGCGCACTATAGCGTATAAATCCATGTTAAGAGCCACCTTTCACAAAAAGTGGGAAATATGGCCAAAACTAACTAGCTAGCCAACCCCAAAAGGGACCATATTCTAGTTAGTAATCATCCAATGGTTTGACAACTGTGGATTTGACAGCACTCATGCCGAACCTATCCCCTCTCTTCGTCTTTCACTGTCCCATTTCACTTTCCCAACCTACCTCCCCCATCTTATCCCTCTACCTGCCCTACCTCCTTCTCTTTCCCCATCTCTCCGCCTAACCTCATCCCTCGTTGCACTAGTACCTCAAACTTACTCAAAATGGTATGGGTACTTGTTATATTATGTTTACTGTGTTAGTTATTGCATTTCATGTAAATGGTTGGCACTCGTGCTTGTGAGCTACTCAAATTTTAAACAACAAGGGTACTTACGTACACAAATGGTCATAACCCAACGTCCT
Source organism: Glandirana rugosa (assembly GCA_018402905.1). NCBI lineage: Eukaryota > Metazoa > Chordata > Amphibia > Anura > Ranidae > Glandirana > Glandirana rugosa. The sequence goes on along the minus strand of BLSH010221145.1, from coordinate 66,407 downwards.
ATCCCCCCACCGGATACAAAAGTGCTCCCAGGTGGGGTATCCGCGGGAGAAGGAGCACATACTAACGCAAAGAAGCTAAAAGAGGGCCATACCGCAGACATGAACTCAAATTAGGCCCAAATCAGGGACCATTAACGCTCACAACCGCGAAGGTCTGCACCATAAATACTATTTGTCAAGACAGCCCTGAATGTCCACTCTCTATGTAAAACCATAAGTGAAACAATAGGAGATACAGATTGTGGACAGCTAAAAGTATTAGTACAATTGTACCATGTGCACAGTGATTCAATTTATACGAGGTGGCAGATGATGTAAAACCTTTCGTTACTATTTTTCTACTGTATATTCAACAAATTCAATAAAAATTATTAAAAAAAAAAAAAACTTAGTTATGTTATAGCCAGGGCTGGTGCAAGGATTTTGACACCGTAGATGAAACCTCATTTTGCCGCCTCCCCTTGGCTCCACCCCTGACTCCACCCCCTTTTCCCTGTCCAGCCTGATCAGCGCCAATGAATTGCAGCCTCACCTGTGCCCATCAAATACAGCTTCACCTGTGCCCATTAAATACAGCTTCACCTGTGCCATCAAATACAGCCTCACGGGAGGTGGGGGCGGAGGGGGGGTATTTGGCAGATCAGTCAATATTTCTATATACATTTGCAAATGGCATGCGATAATACAATCTCATTATCTCAGTCAGACAGTGTCAGTTTTTAAATGAATCAATGCAGAGCAGCCAGTGACAGATCAACAGTGGCCAGGCGCCCCTAGGTGGCAGTGCGCCTTAGGCGGCCGCCTACTTCACCTAGTGGTAGAGCTGGCCCTGGTTATAGCCAGGCCATTGTTCCAAATTTTTAAGGACATCTTACTGACTGGAATTGTACTTACAGACCAGCCAGTCTAACATATATAGTATATAAAATACTGAAATGAATAATAAGGGACTGCATTCAAGAATGTGCCTGCAAAATATGGTATTATAAGTAATAATCAACACTGGATGTGTGAAGGAACATTCTTGTCAGATCAAACTGTCAACATTCTTCCATGAGGAAGTGAGAAGTAATTTAGATAAAATAAGGTCAGTGGGTGCAGTTTATCTAGATTTTGCTGAAGCACTGGCTACACTGCCCCACAAACACCTAATTTACTAACTGATTTCAACTGACATTGCAGAAAGTGTATGTACAGTACATGGTTAGAAGAATTGTTAGAAAAATGTATACAAGGGTTAGCAAAAAAGGCTCACATACTAAATGGCCTATGGGTGTGAGTGGTGTTCCACATAGTCCTGTCTTGGGAGCAAATCTGTTTAATTTGTTTGTAAATGATATAGAGGTTTGAATAAATAGTTCCATTTCAGTGTTTGCTGATGATGCCAATCTATTCAGTTCAATAGCCTTCCCACATGAAGAATGCAAGAGAGGGGGTTGGGGACTTAGAATGAAGCATAGGGAGAGAGCCAGATGCTGATCAATAGTATAACGTTTATTGATAAAATGTATCAACCACATGTAAATAGTCATAGCAAATATATTGAGTGTGTATTATAAACATCATAATAACACATTGTACATAGAAGAAAACCATGTAAGCCGATGTTGCTCCACATTGCAGTAATGGCTCTCCAGAAATACATCACATAAAATTCTTTGTTTCTTAAAAACCATGTATGCGTGCATCTGTGTGAGCTCTACATGTTTCAGGGATAAAACCACCTCGTCAGGAGCGGATGCATGCAGAGTACAATATCTATAAAACAAAAGGGTTTGAAATGTCTGTAAGACTCATAGCATCTGGTAGCTCACCCCATATATAGGGGAATGTGTATAAACACATCCAGAGAAATGGGGAGAAACATATGAAAGGGGGGGGGTAAAACCTCCCTACTTACATGTAAAACTCATTATCTCCAAGCGTGGGCTGCTAGGATGTATGGAAGCCGCATCCAAACTCAAGCCGGGAGCTGAGGGGGCGGAAGACCCCGGGCCAACCAGGCCCCCAGATCACCAGAGGAACAGGCTGCCCACGCTGGCTTAGTGAAGAGTGTCTATGCCCAGGACTCCAAGAGATCTATGAAACAATATAAAGATATGGGGTGTGAAAGAGTCTGTGTATGAAGAGTGTCACAAAGACATAGCCCATAGGTGCTAGTGTGTAAAGCAGAGGGTGAATGGGAAAGAGGCAGTCACCAGTAACAGGTGCACAGCACAGAGTGATAGCGTGTCAAGGGTATATATGGTCATTAGAAAAGAGCTTCAACATGAAATGATCCAAGCCAAAGAGGCTGCCATGTGAAAAATGTGTATGTGAAACAACAATGAAACACATTTTTGAAACACATTCCCCTATATATGGGGTGAGCTACCAGATGCTATGAGTCTTACACACATTTCAAACCCTTTTGTTTTATAGATATTGTACTCTGCATGCATCCGCTCCTGACAAGGTGGTTTTATCCCCAAAACATGTAGAGCTTACACAGATGCGTGCATACATGGTTTTTAAGAAAAAAATAATTTTATGTTATGTATTTCTGGAGAGCCATTACTGCAATGTGGAGCAACATCGGCTTACATGGTTTTCTTCTATGTACAATGTGTTATTATGATATTTATAATACACACTCAATATATTTGCTATGCCTATTTACATGTGGTTTATACATTTTATCAATAAACATTATACTATTGATCAGCATCTGGCTCTCTCCCTATGATTCATTCTAATTTCCCAACCCCCTCTCTTGGATTGTTCATATGCATTAGGGATGGAGGCACCCGCGTATCCCCCCATTATGGGTGTCTCATTTAAAGTCCCAATTTCTGTTCTCTCTTCCTTCAGGGATGGAGGTGCTTGAGAGGGCCAATTGCTGATCTGATTACTGATAATTTGGGAGTTTCTACCCCGTGACTATGATATTGTATAAACATTAAAATAATGTTTTATGACTATCTTATGTGGTCTATACATTGTACAAGTAAACTATATACTTTTGATCAGCATCCGGCTTCCTCCCAACGGTTCATTCTAAGTCCCTAACCCCCCCTGTTTGTTTATAGCCTTTCCACATGATATGGCAAATTTAAAAGAAGGTCTTAATAAATTAGGGGTGTGTGCAACTACATGGCAGAAACTTGGAGATTCGGGTTCTTTGTAGGACACAGATTTAGCAACAGCATGAAATTCCAAACTGCAGCTAGCGAATCTAGCAGGCTACTATTGTGTATTGAAAAGGGTATTTATTCTATAGAAAAAAAATATAATTCCACTACATTACAAAACATTGGTTTAGCCTCATTATGAATATTCAGTTTAGTTTTTGTTACTAATCCTCAGACAGGATGTCCTTAAAGTAGAGAGCGTTTGAGAAAGGGCTACAAAATCTAAATGTATTTTCCCTGGAGAAGTGGTGCTCAAACGGCATATCAATGCACTATACTAATTTATCAATGGTGACTGTAATATCAGGAATAACGTGTTTAATATAAGATTTCTGAAGAGGACACACAGGGAGAGATACAGTATTTCACAAATCTGAGTACATCCCCCACATTTTTGAAAATATTTAAACAACACTGGAGAAATGACACTTTGCTACAATGTAAAGTAGTGAGTGTACAGCTTGTATAACAGTGTAAATTTGCTGTCCCCTCACAATAGCTCAACACACAGCCATTTATGCCTAAACCGCTGGCAAAAAAGTAAGTACACCCCTAAGTGAAAAGTGCTGGGAAAAAATAAAGAAAAACCGGTGTGGGGTCACCCCCAGCCCAAAATGTTTTAAAGAAAGGCTGCCTCCTTCTGACATCACATGCCCAGCATGCACCAGTCTGTGATGTCAGAAGGGGGTGGTGCCACTGAGTGATGTAGCCAGGTGGCCCCACCCCTTACCTATATAAGAAATCTACAAGTGCAGAGCAGGCATTCAGCAGGAGGCCTCCCAGGAGGCAGGAGCGTTTTTACGTTTTTGGATTTTTCGGGTCCAGCGGGTAGTGTGATTGACGATGGATTTACATCAAGGGACACTATTTTTTTATTTTTTAATAAAGGAATTGTCAAAAACTTGTCTCTTGTGTTTATTACTTTTTAACACGTTTTAGTGAGTGGGTAGGGGTACTATGTACCAGATACCCATTCACATAGGGGATGCCAAGGTCTGCTTGGATAAGGATCTGGCATGGATTTTGGGGGAGCCCACACATTTTAATTTTTTAAAAAATTATTGCTTTGAAATTTCATATATAGGTAAGGGACGGGGCCACTTGGCTATGTCACCCGGTGGCACTGCCCCCTTCTGATATCATGGACTGGTGCATTCTGGGCATGTGACGTCCATTTTTAAAAAAAATGTTGGTGTGGGGTTCGCCTTCAAATTCATACCAGATCCAAAACATATTTTTTTTTGTTATTTTTTCAATATCCGGGTGCCCACAATAGTATTGTCTTTTATTTTTTTAGAAATTAAATTTTTGTTTCAGCATGTTTTATGCTTGCTACAGATGCAACACTTTACATGCACATTAAGGGGATCCCCATGCACTATATTTAACCACTTCCTGCCTGGCTTATTGTCAAATGATGTCTGGGCGGGTGTTCCATTATCCTAACCGGACGTCATATGATGTGATCAGGATAACACATGATCACGTGCCCACGGGGGTGCACATCGCGGCGATCAGTGGTGCGGTGGGTAAGTCTGACCCATCGATTTACTGATTTTGGTAAAAAGCTTCCATTGGAAGCTTTTTACCACGTGATCAGCCGTGACCAATCACAGCTGATCACGATGTTAACAGGAAGAGCCATTTATCAGCTTTTTCTCTGCTCGTGTCTGCAGATGCAAGCAGTGGAGAGCTGATCTGCTGCTCTCCTGACAGGGGGAGGTCTGTGCTGATTGTTTATCAGTGCAGCCCCCCTCTGATCGCCACACTGGATCACTAGGGAGCCCACCCAGGGGCCACCAGGGAGAGCCCACCCAGGGACCACCAGGGAGCTGACCCTAGACCACCAGGGAGAGGATCAGGGAGCCCACACTAGACCACCAGGTAAGGGGCATAATGCCCAGCATGGCTAGCACTCAATGCCAATTACAGATGCCACCCTAGATCACTAGGGAATGGACACCTTACAGTACCCTCTTTCAGTGCCGCCTATCAGTGTCCACCAGTACCCACCAGTACCACCTATCAGTGCCCCCAGGTACCCACCAGTGCCACCTATCAGTGCCCACCAGTGCCACCTATCAGTGCCATCTATCAGTGCCACCTCTCAGTGTCCAATGCCACCTATCAGTGCCCATCAGTGCGTCTATGAGTGTCTGTCAGTGCTGCTTTTCAGTGCCCGTCAGTGCTGCATATCAGTGCCCGTCAGTGCTGCATATAAGTGCTTTATCATCAGTGCCCGTCAGTGACACCTCATCAGTGCTGCCTCATCAGTGCCAGTCAGTACTGCCTCATCAGTGCCCGTCAGTGTAGCCTATCAGTGCCCATCAGTGATGGAGAAAATGTACTTATTTACAAAGTTTTGTGACAGAAACAGAGACAATTTTTTTTATTTGTAGCTCAAAAAATAAAAAACGCAGAGGTGATCAAATACCACCAAAAGAAAGCTCTATTTGTGGAAACAAAATGATTAAAATTTTGTTTGGCTACAATGTCGCATGACCACGCAATTGTCATTCAAAATGTGACAGCGCTGAAAGCTGAAAATTGGTCTTGGTGGCGGGAAGGGGGGTAAGTGCCTGGTATTGAAGTGGTTAAAGGAATTTTTCATTTTTATTGTTGCAGTTTAAGCATAATTTAAATCACTGCTCCTGAAAAAATAATAGTTTTTTTTTTTTTTAATATATTGATACATGTCCCCCAGGGCAGTATCTAGACCCCACACCCCTTTTATGGACAATTACTTGCATATCTTGCAAGTCTTGATTTTTCTTGTTCAGCCTCCAAAGACTTCAATAGGGTTTGCCGTTTGGTTAGAACATTCCCCTGGGAGTGTTAGGCCCATCTCTATCATTCAACTGTAAAATGCTAGAATTTTAATAGGCGATAGAGACTCTGGCATATAATTATTTAATAACAATGACAGCAAACAAGGGTTTATTTAAAGTGGAAGAAAAAGCTTGTGTCAAACTATTCTTAAAAATGTTCCCTCCCCCTAATCCTACCTATCCTGTCTAACCTCTAAAAAAAAGATGTGTTTAGTTACCTATTTTTAGTTTGCACTGGTCACGTGATCCTGCAGCTCCCACTTAGGGAGCACTGGACAACAACTGGGAATTCTGGGAGCTGTGACACCATCCATAGGCTCCCATGACCCAACTTTTATCTACACTCCTTCCTCTCCCCTGGAGCAGCTACTTGCTGCCACATGGAAGCCAGAGCTGTGGGATCATCTGACCAAACTGGAGCAGATTAAAAATGTTGCAGATTTTTATACAGGTTAGACAAAATAGGTAGGAAAAAGAGTTAGAAATAGCATTTTCTTACAATCACCACAAAGTGCTGAATTTTTAACACTGTTTTTAGCTTACAGAAATTTTAGATTATGTCAGGTACACTTTAAAAAATTCACTGAAGTAAAGCAAAGGTGTCATGCATCACCTGTTGCCTATTCTATAGGGATGGGCCTGATTACGTTTGACTCGCTGTCTGATCTCTTTTGGTGGTGACAGTTTATTTATATGCAAGGGTGGGGCCACCTGGTGACGTAATCGGGTGACCCCACCCCCTTCTGACATCATGTGACGTCAGATGGGGCGGGGTCACTCAGTTACATCACCGGATGGCCCTGCCCTTGACTATAAATAAACTGTCAAAGCAAAAATAAGTCAGTCAGCAGAAGAGCTGTTTTGGGTTTTTTTTGGGTTGTCGCGCCGTGATTGACAATGTATTACAAAGTGGTACACTTTTTTTCTTTTTTAATAAATGGCTTGTCCCAAATTGTCTCCTGTCATTTTTACTGTTTTGACACTTTTTAGGTGAATGGGTAGGGGTATGATGTACCCGATACCCATTCACATAGGCGGGGATTGGGATCTGGGGGCCGCCTTGTTAAAGGGGGCTTCCAGATTCCAATAAGCCCCATGCCCGCAGACCCCGACAACCACAGCCAAGGGTTGTCGGAAGAAGCTCTTGTTCGCATCAACATTTGGACAAGGTGCTTTGGGTTGGAGGGTGCAGAGCCCCCCCTGCCACAAAGCACCCACCCCCCCATGTTGAGGGCATGTAGGCTGGTATGGGTCAGGAGGGGGGGTGCTCGCTCGTCCCCCCATCGTGTCCGGCCAGGCTGCATGCTCAGAAAAGGGTCTGGTGTGGATTTTGTGGTGACTCCACGCCAATTTTTTTTTAATTTTGGCGTGGAGTTCCCCTTAAAATCCATACCAGACCCAAAGGGCCTGGTATGGACTGGGGGAATCTCCACGCAAAATGTTTCATTGATTTTTTAATATATATTGCCGGGAGTCGGCAATACTTTACAACCGTGAGCAATTTTAAATGACATTTTTTCCTTTAGAAATGTACCGTTTTAAACATCACACTGGTGAGCCCCTTTACAGGAAGACTAAGGGGACTGCCCCAGGCACGATATTTAACCACTTAATGACCATCCGGTGTCATTTGATGTCGGCAGTCAGGCTCCATAACCCATACCGCCATCATGTGACGGCGGTTGCAAGAACAAGGATCGTGGGCGCGTGTGCCGCTGGAGTAATGCACATTCTCACTGTGTAGCAGGGGAACCAGGGAGTGGGTAGGGCAGACTCTATGGCTGCCAGCTACCTGCGATTGATCCCCCGCAGTGATAGAATGGGGAACGTTAATGTAAACAATAATAACCAAACTGTTCAAATAGAAGTTAAACTGCAGCGCACATAGTCCATACAGACAGCAAAAGTGTCCATAGACGTAATATGGGACAGTTCTATGATGTATACAAAGGCACACCGACCATCCACCAAGAACACCGTCACCAGAATCACCCAATAGTCAAGCCCCTTACCAGAACACACCGACCCCCTATTACGGAGGGTCAGTGCCCGCTTCCAATAATGGCCCTGCTGTATGATCACCGTAGGATCTCACCATGCAGCTTTTCCAACTAGATCGGTCCACTGCTCGGTCCACTGTCCCTGACGACGTCTACTGATGACGAAACGCGTTGAGTGGAGCCTGCGTGACGCTTGCCGTATGTGACCAGGAAGCCGCGGCCGCCATTTTTCCGGTTGGAAACCTATGCACGTCTGAATGTGCTGTCAATTTGGATACCATGTGAGTGCAACATTTTATTTACAACTTTACAATAAAGATCGTTGGGTTGTCTGCACTATTGGGTTCCCCTTATTATTTTTCATGATCACAACGAGTGGAAGTTTTTTGGGAAAGAGCTATCGCCACCTTGACTGGGAGCCTGTCAGAGATCATTCCAGCAGCGCAGGTTTTCTCCATTGGCACGGAGGTATGCGCCAGTGCGCATGTGCGGAAGATTCGGAACTAACGGAACGTCCCGTAGGCTCCGAACGTTAGTGCGCACGCGCGCACGTTCGGTCGTACGCAATGCGGCAGGCATTGGCGCCCAAAGCCCTATTTAAACCCGTGCAGAAGAGACATTAGTTGCTGGATTATCTTCAGCTTCCTGCTGTGCTTGCTTACCTGTTCCTGATCTTGATCCTGATTTGTGGCTTTGACCTTCGGCTTGTCTGACTACTCTTCATCTCAGCTTTACCTGTGCTTGACCCTCGGCCTGGCTTTGACTCCGCTTCGGATCTTCCCATTAACTAGACGTCTGACTCTGCCTGACTTCCTGTGTATGACCCCCGGCTCGGTCTTGATCCTGATTCCGGTTCTTCCTGCACTTCATCAAGTGTTCCAGCCTGTCCAGGGGACTCCTGCCCAGCTGCTTATCCTGGTCCCGGCAGAACCTTCTGAGGGACTACGCACCTGGCCAGCGCTACCGGTAACCCCTGCCTCTCTGGGCATAGCTCCCCCTGTTTCATCCTCAGGGAGGTGCTCTGCACTTAGCTGCAAGGGAAGCCCTCTCAGCACTTTGACCTCCAACCAGGTAACTGACAGTATAATCCAGCCATGTCAGAGGTCAACAGAGGCGCTTCCCCACTCGAGGCTCTGTGCCAGCAGATGAAAGCTCTCACCCAGGCGGTGATAGGACTTCAGAGAGATTACTCCCAGTTAGAGGAACGTCTTCAACATCGACCCATCTCTCTTGCGGCACCAGCGTCAGATCAATCAGCTCAAGCCACCGCTGCAGCTGTTCCATCTCCTGAACCAAGGGTCCCCATACCTGAACGCTTTAAGGGGGACCGAAGGAAATTCAGGGCCTTTAAGAACGCTTGCCAGCTCTACCTGACCCTGCAACCACAGACTTTTTTCCAAGAGACTGTTAAAGTGGGATTTATTATTTCATTACTTTCCGATGAACCCCAATCCTGGGCCCACCATCTTCTGGAACAAAGAGATCCTGCCATCACCTCAGTCGAGGCATTCTTTAAGGCCATGTCTGCACTATACGAAGACCCCCAGCGCACTGCTACAGCAGAGTCTGCCCTGCATTCCCTGAGACAAGGGGGACGCACGGTGGAGGACTATACGGTGGATTTCCGCCTTTGGGCCGCTGATACCCAATGGAATGAGGCCGCTCTCAGACATCAATTCCGGCTAGGACTTACAGAGACCCTCAAGGATGAGTTGGCACGGGTCCAAGCTCCTGCTTCCCTAGAGGCACTTATCCAACTATCCATCCAGCTGGATAGACGATTCCGGGAGCGACGAGCAGAGCGCTATCTAACACCCCGGCTGACTAAGACACCTTATGGGGTCCCTTCGGTTCCAGTACCTGTTTCCATACAACCCGCTAGCAGCCATCTGGAGAATAGGTCCAGGCAGCCAGGCCTGATCCGCCCATCCCTGACGCCCAAGGAGAGACATCGCCGCCAAGTGGCCAACCTCTGCTTCTACTGTGGAGGGAACGGACATTTTATAACTAACTGCCCTGTCAGACCTAGCAAAGTTGCTTGTCCAAGTTCCATGCATCTGCAGGTTGCAGGAGCCTCACCCTCCCACCTGGTTCTGCATATCTCCCTACGGGTGGCCGAAGGGGAGGTTCAAGTTCCGGCAATCGTGGACTCCGGGGCATGCAGCTGCTTTATGGACTCTGCCCTAGTAAAGAGACTTTGTGTACCTACCCTGCCTAAGAAGCAGAATCTTGAAGTCCATTTGGCTGATGGAACTATTCCTATGTCTGGGCCTGTAACTCAAGAGACTGTACCTGTACTTACGTCAACAGCCTCCGGCCACAAGGAGTTCCTGCGTTTTGACGTCCTTGGCTCCCCTTTATTCCCAGTAATCCTGGGGATGCCATGGTTACGGGCCCACAACCCCCAGATTAATTGGAAGAAAGGGGAGATCATCTTCCAATCAACTTACTGCCAGGAATCCTGTCTTGTTCCGGAAACCAACTCCCCAACCAGCTGTCTTACAGTCCAGCCAGCCCTTACTGATACCAGCCAGGCAATTCCCTCAAGTTATCACGAGTTCCTGGATGTCTTCGACAAGAAGAAAGCGGATGTGCTACCCCCTCATCGTCCGTATGATTGCCCAATTGAACTCTTGCCAGGGGCTGAAATTCCTTTTGGGGCGGATTTTTCCGCTATCAGAAACCGAACTGGAGGCTTTACGCCAATACCTGGATGAGAACCTGGAAAAGGGGTTTATTCGCCCCTCTTCTTCCCCAGCTGGTGCAGGAATCTTTTTTGTACAGAAGAAGGATCACAGCTTGAGACCCTGTGTGGACTATAGGGAACTTAATAAAATCACGATCAAGAATCGTTATCCTCTGCCTCTTGTCCCTGAACTGTTTCAAAGATTCCGCGATGCCCGAATCTTCACCAAATTGGACTTGAGAGGGGCATACAACTTGGTACGGATTCGAGAAGGGGATGAGTGGAAAACAGCATTTCGAACCCGTTTTGGACATTTCGAATACCTTGTCATGCCTTTTGGTCTATGCAACGCCCCAGCCACTTTTCAACATTTCGTGAATGACATCTTCAGAGAATTTCTTGACCACTTCCTGATCGTCTATCTAGATGATATTCTGATCTTCTCCACTACCTTGGAATTGCACAGATCCCACGTTAAGGTCTTACTCACCTTAAGGAAGCATGGACTATATGCGAAAGCTGAAAAGTGTGATTTCGACAAGACCACTATCCACTTTTTGGGCCTAGTCATCTCCACGGATGGGGTGGCCATGGATCCCCAGAAAGTGTCAGCCATTTTCGAATGGCCAGTTCCCACTGACAAGAAAAGCGTCCAGAGATTTGTGGGATTTGCAAATTTTTATCGGAGATTTATCAAAAACTTTTCTGGCATCATTGCTCCAATTACCCAGTTGACCCGTCAGCATACCCGCTTCCTATGGACGCCGGAGGCTCAGGTCGCCTTTGATAAATTAAAGACTGTATTCACATCAGCTCCAGTCCTACAGCATCCAGATCCAGTTCTACCCTTTGTTTTGGAAGTTGATGCTTCAGAGATCGCCACAGGAGCAGATATTTCCCAGCGCCAGGGGCCAAAGGCATTACTACATCCAGTTGCCTTTTTCTCCCGTAAAATGAGCCCAGCAGAACGGAACTATGATGTAGGAGACAGAGAACTTTTAGCGATTGAAGAAGCTTTGGAGGAATGGAGATATCTGTTGGAAGGAGCAGCGCATCCGATCATGATATTTACAGACCACAAGAATCTGGAATATTTAAAGTCAGCCAAGCGTCTAAAACCCCGGCAAGCTCGTTGGGCCCTCTTTTTCTCCAGATTCAACTTCCACCTTACATACCGTCCGGGCTCCAGGAATGGAAAGGCGGATGCACTCTCCCGTATGTTCCCAGAAACGCCTGAGGTCACCACCCCCAGTACCATTTTATCCTCTCAGAACTTTTTTATGATCCAACCCAACTTAAGACCTGCTCTTGAACAAGCCTCTGCCCAATGTTCAGAACCCGAGGTTTCCACACTCAGGAAGCAAGATGGACTTTTATGGCATGGAAATACAATTTTCGTACCCAGGGAAGCCAGAATCCATGTCTTTAAGAACTTCCATGACCATTTGCTTGCGGGCCATTTTGGGGTCCACAAGACAATAGAACTGATCCAACGATCCTATTGGTGGCCCAAGATGAGACAGGATTGTAAGGACTACATTAATTCTTGTACCACCTGTACCCGAAGCAAGGGCAGTCATGTGCAGTCCTGGGGTTTGCTGAGACCGCTACCCATCCCGGAGCTTCCTTGGAAGATGCTGTCTATGGATTTCATAGTCGAGTTGCCTCCCTCAGATGGTTTTCCACAATTCTGGTTGTGGTGGACCGTTTATCTAAAATGGCCCACTTTATACCTATGTTAGGTACCCCATCATCGGCAGAAACAGCTTGTGTATTCGTCAAAGAGATCGTCAGGCTTCATGGCCTTCCCGACAGCATTGTCTCTGACAGAGGAGTCAAGTTTACCTCCAGATTCTGGAGAGCGCTCTGTAAAGCCTTAAATATAAAAGTCTGTCTGTCGTCGGCTTATCATCCGCAAAGTAATGGTCAAACAGAGCGAACGAATCAGACTTTAGAGCAATACCTCCGCTGTTTTTCCACCTTCCTACAAGACAACTGGACTGAACTACTTCCTTGTGCCGAGTTTGCTTACAACAATTCCATACATGCATCTACCAACCAGTCATCATTCTGGGCAAATTACGGTTTTCACCCCTCTTTTCTGCCAAACACTATACCAGAAGCAGCGGTACTCGCAGTACAGGATAGAATAAACTTTATCCAGGAGAACTGTCTCATATTACGAGAGACGATACAAAGGGCACAAGAGGACTACAAGAAGTATTATGACAAAGGGAGGAGAGAGGGTCCTACTTTTAAAGTCGGCGACAAGGTATGGCTGTCTACCACCAATTTAAAATTGAACTGTCCATCAAAGAAACTGGGCCCAAGATTCATTGGCCCATTTACGATCAAGAAGGAGATCAACCCAGTAGCTTTTGAACTTACTCTGCCAAGATCTTACAAGATCCACCCAGTTTTCCATATCTCTCTGTTAAAACCGGTCACAAACAGCTCCTTTGCAGAACAAGAGGCTGCTCCTCCTCCCCCTGTTTTGGTTGGCAAAGACACGGAGTTTGAGGTTGAGGCTATTTTGGATTGTCGAAAGAGAGGTAGACAAGCCCAATACCTCATCAAATGGAAGGGGTATTCACCCGAGGAGAATTCATGGGAACCTGCAAAACATGTACACGCCCCCAAGTTGGTACGAGAATTCTTCAAGAGACACCCTGAAAAACACTCTTTGTTGGGCATCCGGAGGCTGCCCCTTGGGGGGGGGCACTGTCAGAGATCGTTCCAGCGACACAGGTTTTCTCCATTGGCACGGAGGTATGCGCCAGTGCGCATGCGCGGAAGATTCAGAACTAACGGAACGTCCTGTAGGCTCCGAACGTTAGTGCGCACGCTCGGTCGTACGCAATGCGGCAGGCATTGGCGCCCAAAGCCCTATTTAAACCCGTGCAGAAGAGACACTAGTTGCTGGATTATCTTCAGCTTCCTGCTGTGCTTGCCTACCTGTTCCTGATCTTGATCCTGATTTGTGGCTTTGACCTTCGGCTTGTCTGACTACTCTGCATCTCGGCTTTACCTGTGTTTGACCCTCGGCCTGGCTTTGACTCCGCTTCGGATCTTCCCATTAACCAGACGTCTGACTCTGCCTGACTTCCTGTGTATGACCCCCGGCTCGGTCTTGATCCTGATTCCGGTTCTTCTTGCACTTCTTCAAGTGTTCCAGCCTTTCCAGGGGACTCCTGCCCAGCTGCCGATCCTGGTCCCAGCAGAACCTTCCGAGGGACTTCGCACCTGGCCAGCGCTACCGGTAACCCTCAGTTTCGGTCCGGCTCCCAGTTTGTGTCCATTTCGGCTCTACGTCTCATCAGTCTGTTCGGCTTCCAGTTTCGGTGTTTAGTCCTAGTTCTAGTCCTTGTCCATCC
>BLSH010221097.1:6791-19077 GCA_018402905.1 Glandirana rugosa | reverse complement strand
ATTTCGCAAGAAAAACAATGGTGTGCTTGGTTTTGACGTAATTTTATTCTTTCATGAGTTATTTACAAGTTTCTGACCACTTATAAAATGTGTTCAATGTGCTGCCCATTGTGCTGGGTTGTCAATGCAACCCTCTTCTCCCACTCTTCACACACTGATAGCAAAACCGCAGGAGAAATGCTAGCACAGGCTTCCAGTATCCGTAGTTTCAGGTGCTGCACATCTCGTATCTTCACAGCATATGGTTTTTATATGATCAGTAAAAACCAATACCGGGTGAGCTGCTCCTTCCAGGAGGTACCGCCATTCCTCCAAAGCCGACTTGATGGCCAGCAATTACCTATCACCGACATCATAGTTCCAGCAAGATGGTGCACCACCACATTATGGGTGTCAGGTCCGAGCATTCCTAGATGAACAGTTTCCTGGAAAGTGGATTGGTCCTCGTGGGCCAGTTGAATGGCCCCCAAGGTCTCCCGATCTGACCCCCTTAGACTTTTATCTTTGGGTTCATCTGAAGGCAATTGCCTATGCTGTGAAGATACGAGATGTGCAGCACCTGAAACTACGGATACTGGAAGCCTGTGCTAGCATTTCTCCTGCGGTGTTGCTATGAGTGTGTGAAGAGTGGGAGAAGAGGGTTGCATTGACAATCCAACACAATGGGCAGCACATTGAACACATTTTATAAGTGGTCAGAAGCTTGTAAATAACTCATGAAAGAATAAAGTTACATTAAAACCAATTGAAAAAACAAAAGTTGCATTCAAAATGGCCGACTTCAAAATGGCTGCCATGGTCACCACCCATCTTGAAAAGTTTCCCCCCTCAAATATACTAATGTGCCACAAACAGGAAGTTGATATCACCAACCATTCCCATTTTATTAAGGTGTATCCATATAAATGGCCCCCCCTGTATATATGAATACACTGGCTGTACTGACTGTATATAGTCTACATTAATGCAGAGTATATATATATATATATATATATTGTGGGAGATTAGTTCATGGGGATCACTTTCAGGGGAAAAGATTCAGCATGGATGTCAGTTTCTTTAAAATCTGGCGGCTTGCCAGGTTTATTATTTCAGGTTTGCAAGTTCAAAACACAAACAAAAACAGAAAACAAAATCTCGCCCTCTGGTGTTAAACTAAACAAACAAATTCCTCTCTATACAGTGTGGAGCTGTCCTCGACACCCACAAAACATAAGCACATTGTAAACCTTGTTCTTAAAGTCCAAATTAGCACACAGAGCTCTCTCAGCTTTCTCCCTCTGAGATCCAGGATAGAGCTCTCCTCTGTTCTCTTCCTGGTCATTAAATGCTGGTGGAGAGGGGATTAAATGGACCAGAAAGTCCGGGCCGGAACCAGCTCTGCCATGGTGGCCGGCAAAACCCAGGTCAGACTCCCGCTAGTCGCCTCAAAATGATTGCATGTGAGGCGACAAGTATCGCCCGTCCATTGTGGTGCCTCGCATAATGTCACATATCCCTCCTCTCTGCTCAAGCCCCTCTGGCAGAGCCTTCCAGCCCGGTGTTCCACTGAGAACTTAAACGGCTGTAGGGCCAGGAACCACCTAGTCACCCGGCTATTTTTCTCCCGGTTGTTACACATCCACTTAAGGGGGGCATGGTAGGTGACTAGCCTGAATGACCTTCCCAGAAGGTAGTATTTTAGGGCCTCTAAGGCCCACATGATGGCCAGGCACTCCTTCTCCACAATGGCATAATTATTTTCATGTCTATTAAGCTCCATGCTTAAGTAGACGATCGAGTGCTCCTCCTTGTCTCTGATCTGGGACAGAACAGCACGTAGTCCCACCTCAGAGGCTTCGTTTTGAACCAAAAACTCCTTTGTGAAGTCTGGGGTCACGAGCACCGGCTGTACACAAAGGGCTTGCTTCAATTTCTGGAAGGCCCTCTCAGCTTTGGGATTCCACTTAATCATTCCTGATGTTCTACCCTTTGTCAGATTGGTCAGAGGGACGTCAATGGTGGCAAAGTCGGGGAGGAAGCATCGGTAATACCCTGTAATCCCCAGGAAGGTCCTCCGGTTCACCGGTTATGACCACTTTTGAATGGCCTCGATCTAATTGGCTTGAAGCTTAATCAGACCTTGACCAATTACATACCCAAGGTATTTGGCCTCCTCGAGACCTATGGCAAATTTCTTCAGGTTGGCTGTTACACCTGCTACCCTCAATGAATCTGCCACTGCCTGCACCCAGGGCAGATGTGATTCCCAATCTGGGCTGTGGAAGATGACATCATGCAGATAGGCCACTGCATAGGGCTAGAGTTGAGCGGACACCTGGATGTTCGGGTTCGGCAGGTTCGGCCGAACTTCGTGAAAAAGTTAGAGTTCGGCCCCGAACTTGACCCCGAACCCCCTTGAAGCCAATGGTGACCCAAACTTTTGGGCACTAAAATGGCTCTAAAAAAGTCCTGGAAAGGGCTAGAGGGCTGCAAAACGAAGCAATATGGGGGTAAGAGTAGGACAAATGCCCTGCAAACAAATGTGGATAGGGAAATAACTTAAAATCACATAAAAAAAATAAAAAATGGAGGAGGAGGTGGATGTGGAGTAGGAGGTTGAGGAGGCGGTGACCGTGGCAGTGTAGGTGGAAGTGGTGGTGGAGGAGGAGGAGGTAGCTAACACTGTTTTTTGTTTGTTTGGGTTTTTTTTTCTAATTGGGGTAGCCCCAAAAATATTGAGACATATTAAAAAAAAAAAAAAGAATAAGTTCACTTAAGTATACCAATGGCTGTGTGAGGCCGGTATAAATGTCTATTCTGCACAAGGTACAGACAAGTCTTGTGGGATCCATGCCTGGTTCATTTCTAATAAACGTTAGCTTGTCCACGTTGGCTATGGACAGGCGGCTGCTTGGAGGCCAGCACCTCCAAGACATAATGGGCAACCTCTGGTCATGTGCCCAATTTGGAGACCCAGACGTTGAATGGGGCAGACCCATCAGGCAGTACGTGCAGGCGTGTGCACACATACTGTTCCACCATGTTGCTGAAATGCTGCCTCTTGCTAAGACATTGCCTATCAGTTGTTGGTGCTGTTTGTTGTGCTGCTGACAAAGCTTTTCCACATTTTGGCCATGCTAACCCTGGCTTCTGAGGTGCTGGCGGTGCCACAGCTGCGTTGGCGACCTCTTCCTCCTCCTCTGCCTTCGCCTCGTGCTTCCACTGAGCCCCCGGTGTCATTTGGGAATGCCCTCAGCAGCGCGTCTAGCAGCGTGCGCTGGAAGTCGCGCATCTTCCGATCACGCTCCAGTGAGGGAATTAAGGATGGCACGTTGTCCTTGTAACGGGGATCCAGCAGGGTGGCCACCCAGTAATCAGCACAAGTTACAATGTGGGCAACTCGGCTGTCATTGTGCAGGCACTGCAGCATGTAGTCGCTCATGTGTGCTAGGCTGCCCAGAGGCAAAGACAAGCTGTCCTCTGTGGGAGGTGTATCATCTGTGTCCTCCGTATCCCTCCAGCCATGCTCCAGTGATGCCCTCGAGCTGCGTTGGGTGCCACCCTGCTGTGAACAAGGTTCTTCCTCCTCATCATCATCATTATCTTCCTTGTCCTCCTCATCCTCCAGAACTGTGCCCTGGCTTGAAAATTTTTTACCTGGCCTATGCTGGTGCAGGAACCCACCCTCCGAGCCACTTGTGAATGACTGGCCTAATAACCATGGAGATGACCCCTCTTCCTCCTCCTCTTCCTCCTGTGCCACATCCTCTTCCATCATTGCCCGAAGTGTTTTTTCAAGGAGACATAGAAGTGGGATAGTAACGCTGAGAACAGCGTCATCGGCACTGGCCATGTTGGTGGAGTACTCAAAACACCGCAATATGGTACACAGGTCTCGCATGGAGGCCCACTCGTTGGTGGTGAAGTGGTGCTGTTCCGCAGAGCGACTGACCCGTGCATGCTGCAGCTGAAACTCCACTATTGCCTGCTGCTGCTCGCACAGTCTCTCCAGCATGTGCAAGGTGGAGTTCCACCTTGTGGGCATGTCGCATAGGAGGCGGTGAGCGGGAAGGCTGAAGTCCTGCTGCAGCGCAGACAGGTGAGCAGCAGCAGGGTGAGAATGCAGAAAGCGCGCATAGATGGCCCACACTTTCTGCAGCAGCTTTGACATATCCGGGTGTTTTTTTAGAAATTTCTGCACCACCAAATTCAGCACATGTGCCAGGCAAGGGATGTGCGTCAAACTGGCTAGGCCCAGAGCTGCTACGAGATTTCGCCCATTATCGCACACCACCAGGCCGGGCTTGAGGCTCAGTGGCAACAACCACTCATCAGTATGTTGTTCAATGCCCGTTCACAGCTCCTGTGCAGTGTGGGGTTTATCCCCCAAACATATCAGTTTTAAAACAGCCTGCTGTCGTTTCCCCCTGGATGTGCTGAAGTTGGTGGTGAAGGTGTTACGCTGAGCAGATGAGGAGGTGGTAGAGGAGAAGGAAGAGGAGGAGGAGGCAACAGGAGGCAAAGTGAAATGCCTTGTTGGTGGAAGGACATGCGCCAAACCGCTATCTGTCTCAGGCCCACCCGCCACTACATTTGCCCAGTGTGCAGTTAGCGAGATATAGCGTCCCTGCCCGTGCTTACTGGTCCACGTATCAGTGGTTATGTGGACCTTGCCACAGATGGCGTTGCGCAGTGCACACTTGATCTTGTCCCAGACTTGTTTGTGCAAGGAAGTGTTAGAAGACTGTGCTAAGGGTTAATAGCAGTTGATTATTGTTTCGTCTAGCCCCTGGAAGGAGCAGCTGTATTTGAACTTCCTGTTTCCTGTAGCCAGTGCTGTTCGTTCTACAGCGTTCCTTCACCTGTGACACCCCTGGTATCTGTTCAGAGTGACTTCCTGTTCCTGTGACCCCGGCTACCCCTTTGGACTTTGCTGCTATCTGCCTGCCCCGACCTCGGATTGTTTACGACCACTCTTCTGCCTGCTCCTTTTGTACTTCAGCCGCCAGCCCGTTGCCGACCCAGCCTGCACCCGACTACCCGTCTGCCTGATCCCTCTGTACCTCGCTGCCAGCCAGTTGCCGACCCGGACCGCACCACTACTCTTCAGCCTACACGAGCATCTGTGGACCTGTACCAGTCACCAGGGACCTGTCCCGCCCTCATGCCCCCCTGTGCTCCAGAGCTCCCTGTCTGCACTACCAGGGGTTCCGGAACCAGGACCGCAAGAGAGGATGCCCCCCGCATAAGCCAGACTCTTCCACCAGGTACGTGACAGCAACGAACAGCCATGTCTGAGTCTGCGCCGGGGCCCTCTCCTATGGAGGAACTGTGTGCTCACCTAGCGGGCCTGACCCAAGCTGTGAAAGGCCTTCAGGAAGGCTACACCTGTCTGGAAAGTCAAGTCTGGAATCTGGCTACCCCAGCACCAGCCAGTGCCAGTCAGACTTCCTCCTGCACCCTAGTGACTTTACCTACCAAGCCTAAGGTGCCCATGCCCGAGCGATTCATGGAGGATCCCAGGAAGTTTTGAGCGTTTCGCAGCTCCTGCGAATTGTACTTTGCACTCCAGCCCCGCACCTTTTCTCTGGAAGCCACCAAAGTGGGTCTAGCCATTTCCCACCTCCAGGATGAGCCCCAAGCCTGGGCTCACCGCTTGCTGGAGCAGAACACCCCAGAGACCACTAGCCTGGACCGATTCTTCAGCACCATGGCCCAGTTACACCAGGATCCCCACCAGGCAGTCACAGCGGTAGCGGCACTTCATGCTCTGCAACAAGGCGGTCGCCCAGCTGAAGACTATGTGTTAGAATTTAGGCGCTGGGGCGCCGACACTGGCTGGAACGATGCCTCTCTCCGCCACCAGTTCAGACTGGGGCTCTCCGAGCTGCTCAAGGATGAGCTGGCACGCGTCGGGGTTCCACACACCCTGGACACCCTGGTCAGTCTGGCAATCCAAATTGACTGCCGCCTGCGTGAATGCAGAGCGGAGAGAGCCACCGGAACCCTGCGCCCCGCTTGGGTGTTGTCTCAAGTGTCCAGTCCCCCAGGGCCGGGTCCAGTCGCAGCATCCTCCTCCTCCTCTTCACAAGACCGTCTTAAACCTTTGCACACCGGAAGTCCCCACTCGTGTCTCTCTTCTGAAGAATGACAGAGACGCATGACCCTCAGCCTATGCCTATATTGTGGGGGTTTAGGACATTTGGTGCGAACCTGCCCCGCTAAGGCCAGTAGGGGTCCTATCCCAGCCTTAGGGGAAGTACTGTCACTGCCAAGTTCCAAGTCACACCTTATCCTCACCCTGTCGCTACAGCTCCCCGGAAGGAGTGTTCAAGTTCCAGCCATCTTGGACTCAGGAGCCTGTAGCTGTTTTGTGGATATATCCTTCGCCACCCAGCATCGGATACCTCTTCGACCTAAGGACCACCAGATGATTATCCGATTGGCTGACGGATCATTGATAAAGTCTGGTGCGGTCACACATAAGACCTTCCCCCTATCGGCTCAGACGGCCGAAGGCCACACAGAATTCCTGTTACTAGATGCCATCGCATCTCCCCTCTTTCCAGTCATCCTCGGGCTCCCATGGCTCCAGATACACAGCCCACATATTGACTGGAGAACCGGGGAGATTCAGTTTCTGTCACCCTACTGCGGAAGTCACTGCCTGAAGCCGCTCCAGAGGGCGTCGCCCACCGTTCTCAGTATCAACCTGGATCCTGACACGGAGACCTGTAGCACTGTCCCTGAAGCATACCACGATTTCCTGGATGTCTTTAGTAAGAAGGGGGCAGATACCCTTCCTCCACACAGATCCTACGACTGCCCGATTGATCTGCTGCCCGGATCCGAAGTCCCTTTTGGCAGGATATTCCCCCTTTCTGAGGTGGAGTTGGCGGCTCTCAAAACCTATCTTGAGGAGAACCTGCAAAAGGGCTTTATCCGGCCCTCTACGTCCCCTGCGGGAGCCGGAATCTTTTTTGTAGAAAAAAAGGACCATACTCTCAGGCCCTGCATTGACTATAGGGAACTCAAGAACATTACAGTCAAGAACCGGTACCCCTTGCCCCTGGTACCGGAACTCTTTCAGAGACTTGGCTCCGCAGGCGTGTTCACCAAGTTGGATCTCCGCGGGGCCTACAACTTGGTCCGTATACGGGAGGGAGATGAATGGAAGACGGCCTTTCGGACTCGGTTTGGCCATTTCGAGTACTTGGTCATGCCCTTTGGGCTCTGCAATGCCCCGGCCACGTTTCAACATCTAGTGAACAACATCTTCCGGGATTACCTTGATCTGTTTGTAGTGGTCTACCTGGACGACATCCTGATTTTCTCCCCCTCCCTAGAGGAGCATTGCAGACACGTTAAGGGTGTGCTCAGCCGTCTTCGGCAGCACAGGCTATACGCCAAGGCGGAAAAATGCGCCTTTGAGCGCACAGACATCTCCTTCCTGGGGTTCCACATCTCAACCACGGGCACTACCATGGACCCCCAGAAGGTCCCAGCTGTCATTGACTGGCCAACGCCAAAGGACAAGAAAGCGGTGCAGCGCTTGGTAGGCTTTGCCAACTTTTACCAGAAATTTATCCGAGGATTTTCATCTGTCATCGCCCCGATCACTCAGCTGACCAAGCAGAATTCCCGCTTTGTCTGGAATCAGGAGGCACAAGCAGCCTTTCAGACCTTGAAAAAGTTATTCACCTCTGCTCCTGTTCTAAAACATCCCGACTCCACATGGCCATATATCCTGGAAGCGGATGCTTCAGAGATCGCAGTCGGGGCAGTCTTATCCCAGCGACAGGGGCCTAAAGCCTCCCTACACCCCATTGCCTTCTTCTCTTGGAAGCTTACTCCACCCGAGAGAAATTATGACGTTGGGGACAGAGAACTGTTGGCGATCAACTCTGCCTTGGAAGAGTGGAGATATCTTCTAGAAGGGGCAATCCACCCTGTTTTGGTCTTTACGGACCATAAAAATTTGGAGTATCTAAGGACTGCCAAAAGACTCCGACCCCGCCAGGCTCGCTGGGCCTTATTCTTTGCAACATACAGGCCCGGTTCTAAGAACATCAAGCCGGACGCATTATCTAGAATGTTTCAGGAAACC
The DNA here is from genome assembly GCA_018402905.1 of Glandirana rugosa. Taxonomy (NCBI): domain Eukaryota; kingdom Metazoa; phylum Chordata; class Amphibia; order Anura; family Ranidae; genus Glandirana; species Glandirana rugosa. The sequence continues at coordinate 10,988 of BLSH010221097.1, read as the reverse complement.
GAGGAGGCGTTCCCCCCAGACACCATCTTACCTGCCCACAGCTTTTTAATAGTCCAGGAGGACCTTCTAACTCGGATCAGGCAGACTCTAGGTGGCTCCACAATACCTGAGGACTCCGGACTTTCAATAAAGGAAGGGCTGTGGTGGTCGGGGACTCAGCTATTTGTGCCTGAAGAGCTCCACCTAGTTACCCTAGAACTTTGCCACGACCACAAATTAGTTGGACAATTTGGCATCCACAAGACCATGGAACTGTTATCCCGCACCTTCTGGTGGCCCCATATGGTTGAGGACTGCAAAACCTATGTGGATGCTTGCCCCACTTGTGCCCAAAACAAGTCAGAAAGGACCAAAGCCTGGGGCCTATTGAACCCACTGCCTATCCCCGAGCGCCCCTGGTCTCAAATCGCTATGGACTTCATAGTTGAGTTGCCCCTATCTGCAGGATATAACATCATTTTCGTGGTGGTTGACCGCCTTACGAAAATGGCACATTTCATTCCGATGAAGGGCACCCCCTCAGCAATGGAAACAGCGAAAATTTTTATCAAAGAAATTGTCCGCCTGCATGGCATTCCCAACAACATTGTGTCCGATAGAGGGGTGCAATTCACATCCCGGTTCTGGAAGTCCTTGTGTTTCACCTTAGGAATTGAACTGGCCTTTTCCTCGGCTTATCACCCCCAGTCAAATGGGCAAACAGAGAGGACCAACCAGACCCTGGAGCAGTACCTTCGCTGCTACTCCTCGTACTCCCAGGATGATTGGGTCTCCTTGATGCCGGTAGCCGAGTTTGCCTACAACAATTCGGTCCATTCTGCCACAAAGCAGTCTCCGTTCTGGGCGAATCTCGGCTACTACCCTACGTTCCTACCCAAGCTGTTCCCTGAAAGTGCAATTCCCGCTGCACAGGAAATCACCCAGTTCTTGAAGAAGAACAACAAGCTCTTGCAGGAGACCCTCGCTCAAACCCAGGAGCGCAACAAGAGGACATTCAATAGAAGGAGGCGAGGAGAACTGGACCTACAACCTGGCGACCAGGTCTGGTTGGCAACCAAAAATCTGAGGCTATCATGTCCCTCCAGGAAATTGGGGCCGAGGTACATTGGGCCCCTTCCAGTCAAGAGAAAAATGAATGCTGTGGCCTACAAGCTTGATCTTCCCCCTTCACTCCGGGTCCATCCCATATTTCATGTGAACCTCCTCAAACCAGTCACCAAGGATCCCTTCCCGGGGCAGAGAACAGCGCCACCAGAACCCATACTGGTGGACGGAGAGGAGGAGTTCGAGGTGGAAACTATTCTTGACTGCAGAAGGAGAGCTGGCATTATGCAGTTCCTGGTGAAGTGGAGAGGATTTGGGCCTGAAGAAAGCTCGTGGGAGCCAGAAAGCAACTTGCATGCCCAAGAACTTGTTAGGACTTTTTGGAGGAACAATCCAGCCAGGAGAGCTTGGTGGGGCATCCGGAGGCTGCCCCTTGAGGGGGGCAATGTTAGAAGACTGTGCTAAGGGTTAATAGCAGTTGATTGTTGTTTCATCTAGCCCATGGAAGGAGCAGCTCTATTTGAACTTCCTGCTTCCTGTAGCCAGTGCTGTTCCTGCACCTGTGACCCCCCTGGTATCTGTTCAGAGTGACTTCCTGTTCCTGTGACCCCGGCTACCCCTTTGGACTTTGCTGCTATCTGCCTGCCCCGACCTCGGATTGTTTGTGACCACTCTTCTGCCTGCTCCTTTTGTACTTCAGCCGCCAGCCCATTGCCGACCCAGCCTGCACCCGACTACCCATCTGCCTGATCCCTCTGTACCTTGCTGCCAGCCAGTTGCCGACCCGGACCGCACCACTACTCTTCAGCCTGCACAAGTATCTGTGGACCTGTACCAGTCACCAGGGACCTGTCCAGCCCTTATGCCCCCCTGTGCTCCGGAGCTCCCTGTCTGCACTACCAGGGGTTCTGGAACCAGGACCGCAAGAGAGGTTGCCCCCCGCATAAGCCAGACTCTTCGACCAGGTACGTGACAGGAAGGGATGGCTCGCCTGGAAAAGTAGTGGCGGCTGGGAACCACGTACTGTGGGACAGCCACCGCCATCAGGTTTTTAAAACTGTCCATGTCCACCAGACGGAATGACAGTATTTCAAAGGCCAGGAATTTTGAAATGCTGGCATTCAGGGCCAGGGATCACAAGTGGGTAGGGGGGTACTTCCTCTTTCTCTCCAGTGTTTGGGAGATGGACAGCTGTAAGCTTCCATGGGACCATGGTATGAAAATGCTTGGGGACGGTGGCAGACATGGTGGCGTTGCTGTCACATCATATGTTTGCTGGGTGGCAGGTGACAATGGCACTGTAGAGGTGGAGGAAGAGGCTGAGGCAGCAGCAGAAGAGGAAGCAGGAGGAGGTCGAGACCTTTCTTGGATTTTGAGGTGCTTATTCCACTGCAGCTCATGCTTTGCATGTAGATGCCTGGCCATGCAGGTTGTGCTCAGGTTTAGAACATTTATGCCTCGCTTCAGGCTCTGATTGCACAGCGTGCAAACCACTCATGTCTTGTTGTCAGCACATTGTCTGAAGAACTGCAAGGCCAGGGAACTCCTTTGAGCTGCCTTTGGTGTGCTAGGTCCCTGGGTGCGGGGGGTAGTAGCTGGCATACTTTCTAGGGGATGGTCGCTCCGCTTTTGCAACCTGCTTCCTCTTTTGCTGTGCTGGTGCCTCTGTGCGACCACCACCTCTTCCTCCAAACTGCACAAGTCACTCGCATAACCTTCATTCCATGTGGTGTCTAGGACCTCATCATCCTCCACATCATCTTCCACCCACTCTTCACCACTGCCCTCCTTGTCAGTCTGCACACTGTAGAAAGCCGCAGCAGTTGGCACCTGTGTTTCGTCATCATCAGAGACGTGCTGCGGTGGTGTTTCCATGTCCTCATCCTGAAACAGAGGTGGTTGGGCATCGTGCACTCAATGTCTTCCACTTCTGGGGCAGGTCTATGTGGATGGCCCACGGAAAGCACACCAGCAGAGTCATCAAAAAGCATAAGAGACTGCTGCATGACTTGGGGTTCAGACTGCTTGGCTGATTTACAAGGGGCTAAGGTGAAAGACAGATGGCCATGGGGTTCAGGTGCCAACTCTGAGCTTTCAGCAAGGGACCTGGTGGGAGACAATGTGAAGGAACTGGAGGCATTGTCAGCCACCCAATCTACTATCGCCTGTACTGGCCTCACCATTCGTTGAGCGACATTCGGGCCTACCATATAACGTTGAAGGTTCTGTTGGCTACTCGCACCTGAGGAAGGTGTTTCTCTTGTGCGTGTAGCTGGCACAGATCGACCACGTCCTCTCCTTGCAACAGGAGCTTCACCAACACCACCAACACAAGCAGCACCAGCAGCACCACGACCACGTCCCTTATTTGACACTCTCCTCAAGGACGCAAATGTACTATTTAGCACAAATTTATATTATTTTTTAAACCGGCAATGTAGACGCACTTTTTAATTTTGTGCAAGAAATGCCCCGCTGGCTGTAAATGTAATATTTTGCACAAAAAAAATGTTTTAATTTGTCTAACCGCAATATAAAAGCAGTATTTAAATATGCCAAAATGTTGCCAACTGAACTAACAGAATACGATTAAAGTAGTGTCCCTGACACACAAGCAGTTGCAAGTGCACTGCATTTGCAAAAACGGCTGCAAACGCCCACCTAACAAACAGAAAAATTGTTTAGGTTTTATATGAGGCACTTTGCTTAGCAAACAAAGTATACTCTAGCAAACAAAAATCTCCTCTAGCACCCACCCACCAATAAATCGCTGTTTTTAACAGATTTTCTAAAGCTAATCTGTCCCTCACACCAGCAGCAGCATCCTCTCATATGAAACAAACGATTCGTTTCACGGAGTATATTTTGGATTTGTTAAAAAGACAAACAATCCACCCGCAAACGTCGGCAAAAACGTTTACGTCACGTGAACGTTGACGAACACACAGTCCCTGTGATGAAATTAGCATAAGACAATCAAGTCAACCGTTGTAAAACCGTATAAATTTATGACGAAAATATAACGCCAATCTGTTTAATTTTGTAAAAAAAACACGTTTTATAATGTAAATGTCGGTCGCCCCGTAAAGAACGTGTTTTAATTTTTCACGCAGATGTAACGGCCAAATTTTTTATTATATTTAAACACGATTT
>BLSH010221057.1:273039-283803 GCA_018402905.1 Glandirana rugosa | reverse complement strand
GCCGCCCAGGCTCCCCACAGTCACCGGGAGCACTAGGGCAACTAAAAGGAAGCAAAAGGAATAGAAGGAAATAAGCACCAGGAACAAATAAACAAAAAAAAAACGACTGCCATGGAGCGTTGCCGCCCTGCCAAGCGCTTCCTTGGGGCATCCACAGGCTGTCCCCACCACTGGACTCTCACAAGCCTGAAGCCACTCACCCGCCCATGGCTGGGTCCTGGGCTGCACCGCAACTGAGGGATGCCCGCTCTCTTGTTGGACGCCGCCTGATCCGTAAGTGACCACATAACACACTGATCCAGGAGGAGGACAAAAAAGGAACACGGGAGCTAGCCGGGAGCTCACATTTATGGGATTAGGGGTCCTATAGCCTTGGAGAGGAGGCGGGGTTAACCCACACGTAGGCTGCCATGGAGTCTGTCAGGAAATATTGTTTTCACTCTTTTTTTTGTTTATAGCGGTTACCAGAAATGATGCAGAGGTGATCAAATACCACCAAAACAAAGCTCTATTTGTGGGAAAAAAAGAACGCAAATTTTGTTTAGGTGCAACGTTGCACGACCACGCAATTGTCAGTTAAAGTGACACAGTGCCGAATCGCAAAAAGTGATCTGGTCGTAACATAGGAAATCCTTCCGGGGCTGAAGTGGTTAACAAGGCATTTCATGTCCAACCACTCAGCCCGCTGGCAAGAGCACCTAACAGCCACACAAAATGGGCACAAATCTGTCCCTCCTCCAGGACAGGGCTTGGTCCTGCAGCTTGTTGTGCTCCCAGGTCTCCTTACAGCTGGTGGGGATGATGCCAGACCTGTGAGCTCTATCCCCTCCTCCCTCCTCCACCACCTCCACCACCTCCATGTCCTCCTCTGCAGAATTATCCTATGAACATCAGGTACCCACAAAGCATTCAAAGCGCTATTCCATGAGTCAGGCTAAAGGTGCCATGCAGTGCTTCAGCTGGTATGTCTATGGGACAGGAACCACACTGGACCAGAAATTCTTGCAGCTCTGCAGGAACAGGCCCAGAGTTGGTTCACACCATGCCAGCTGAAGCCTGGAATGGTGGTGTGTGATAATGGCTCAAACCTCCTGTCCGCCGTTAGACAGGGAATGTTGGCACATGTCCTCAATTTGGTGGTGCAGCGTTTCCTAAATACATACCCAGGGTTGCAAGGTGTGCTAAAGCTGGCCAGAAGAGTCTGTCAGCTATTTCAGGCGGTCATACACAGCCAGTGCTCAGTTGGCAGAAATTCAGCGGGAATTCCACCTGCTAGTAAACCGCCTTATTTCTGACATACCCACCAGGTGGAACTCAACTTTAGCAATGCTGCAGCGGCTGTACATGCAGCAGAGGGCCGTCAACGAGTGCCTGTGCAAGTATGGCACGACGACAGGCTCAGGCCACCTCAGCTTTTTTCCCCACGCCAATGGCTAATCATTAAGGATGCATGCACTGTACTGTCACCTTTTGAGGAGGCCACAAGGATGGGTGAGCCATGACAGTGCATGCATCAGTGACACAATCCCTGTTGTGTTCCTGCTGGAGCAGACTCTGTGTGGTATTATGGATAGGGCGCTGGAGGCAGAGCATCAGGAGGAAGAGGAGGACATACTTTCCTCTCAGGGCCCCACTTTATGCAGACACCATCATTCCTATGTCACAGAACACACAGGAGAGAGGGGAGGAGGATGAGGAGGAGGATTCTGGCACTTTCACAGGCTTTGAAGAAGAGGAAGACATGTGCCAATCTGTAAGCGATGGCTTTGCAACTACAGGACCCTTGGGAGTAGTACATGGCTGGGAGGAGGAATTTCCAGATGCTGTCATCCTGAGTGACCCTGAGGAGTCTGCTTCTCAAGCCTCTGCAAATTTGAGAAGCATGGGCAACCTCAAGCTTCAAAGCCTGCGAAAGGACCCAACAATACGTGGCATAAAGGAGAATGACCATTACTGATTGGCAACCCTCCTTGACCACCATTATAAGGGGAAGGTCTCAGAACTCATCCCATCCCCATAGAGAGTGCAGAAGATAATATCACTTGTGGACACGTTAAAGAGGATTTAATTGTACATTTTGCACGACTCCAGTAGGTCACAGTGTCATGGAAAATGTTCTTTTGAGTCTTCCGTTGGTCAAGAGAGGAGTGTTGGAGAAGGTGTCCGCCTCAGTGAGGCATTTTGATAATTTTTTTAGTCCTCGCCACCAAGGCCTGTCAGCTTCCACATCCCATCGGCAGCGTCTGCATCACATGGTGGAAGATTACCTTGGGGCCAAAACAGAGATGGAGAGCTTTCCAGCTGATGATCCACTGGCTTACTGGGTCATGAGAATAGACCACTGGCTAGAACTTGCCCAGTATGCTACTGAGTTGTTGGGCTGGCCTGCATCCAGTGTGCTTTAAGAACGGGCATTCAGTGCTGCAGGAGGTTTTGTGACTGATCATAGAATGCATCTGTCCACAGACTCCGTGGACCTTTTGACTTTCATAAAAATTAATCAGTCATGGATTACCAGCTATGAAGCCCCTGATGCCGATGTCACCGATTGAGTTTTTTTGGGATGTGGAATCTCTGCAAGACTTCGAGGCTGGACCAGGCTGGTGCCCTCTTACCCTCCTCTCCTTCTACAGTTGCCATTTGGTTACAAGGACCTAATCTTTTTTGAGGAGCTGCCTCCATTCACTATACATCAATGTGTTTTTTTTTTTCTTTTTTCAAATATAATGTTTATTGAGAAGAAAGCGATCTGACAGCATAAAAGGAAATATGTTACAGTCCATTACAGTTCATTACAAGGTGAATGGTGAATCGACATTCTTTCCATGGTCTCGAAGATTTTTTACCTTATATACATGTTATCTAGATTCCACAGACCATATTCTCAAATCACCTTTTAGGTGGAGCTAATCAGTATGGTGTAGTAACAGATCACTTCCCTTTCTTTTAATAGATATATCCCTGGGATATGCTCTATACAACACAAAACTATATGCATCCCAAGAACGGAGAACAGAGGAAAAGAAAAGAAAGGGATAGAGAGTTGAATTAGATGGGTGAGTATAAAAGGGGGGGGGGGGGGGAATGTGCGGAACCCGGGTTTCTCCAGGGCAGTGGCCGGTTTTACATCAGCTACGTGGTCAGAAGGGATAAGCCTTTGTCTGATAGAATGGTCATGTTCCACAACCTCCACATTTTGGAGTATTTTTCATTCTTGTTCTGAGCGGTCAAGATCAAGTCCCCCATCTTATTAATGTCTTCTACTTTGCGCAGCCAGCCTCCAACACTGGGGGGAGTCTGTTTCTTCCACATTGTGGGAATGCATTTTTTGGCTGCGTTCAACAAGTGGCGTACTATTGATTTCCGGTATTGTTTGGGGGGGATGTTTGTGGCCTGAAGTAACATAAATGCTGGGTCGTCCGGTATCTCGTGGTCTGTGAACTTCTGTGTTATGGTGCGAACCGTCGTCCAGAAGTGTCGTAGGGCAGGACATGCCCAGAAGATGTGTAGGAGTGTGCCTACCTCTGTCTGGCATCTCCAACAGCGGTCTGATGTGGACGGGTAGCACTTATTAAGTCTCTGGGGGGTATAGTACCATCTAGTAAGTATCTTGTAGTTGGTTTCTTGTAGTTTGGTGCAGGTTACGGACTTAAGTGAGAATTGCATGACTGTCTGACGTTGGGTAGCTGTGAAAGTGTGCCCGAGGTCCGACTCCCACTGTTGGAGGAACGGTAAGTCAGGTGCTTCTCCGGGTGTGTTGATTAACGTGTATGTTTTAGACAAAACCGTAAGGTCCGGAATGAGGCTGCACCAAGGCCCGGAGGGAATGCTGGATTGCCCAAAATCGGGAGAAGTGGAGATTCTGGGGTGGTGAGGGACATTTGAAAGGTCACCTGATGGCTTATTCGTAGAGTGTTACCTATTGTGGGGTGTGTTTTCATCGTGGGTGTCAGGGAATCATAGCACCACAGGGCTCCCTGTAGGGGGACTGGAGCTTGTGACTGTTCTATCTGTACCCAGAGTTTTTATTACTGGCATGCCTCCCCCAGTCTATGATTCTGCCTAAATGGACCGCCCTATAGTAGTTTCTAATATCTGGGAGAGCTAGTCCCCCCATAAGTTTAGGGAGCGTCAGGTATCTTCTTGCTATGCGAGGCTTCTGTTTGGCCCTGATAAAATTTATGAATAGAGAATGTACTTGCCGAAAATAGCTGTTTGGTATGTGTATCGGTAGGGCTTGTAGTAGGTGGAGAAATTTCGGAAGGATGCTCATTTTAAGCAGGTTACACCTGCCAAACCAGGAGTATAAACCTTCCGACCATTTCTCCAGCAGTGATTTAGCTATTGTCAACATGCGTGGGAAGTTGAGATCAAACGTGTGTCTCACCTCCTTTGGGATTTGGGTGCCGAGGTATCCGATGGCTTTATCTGACCACTTAAAGCTGAAACTGGATTTTAGTGATGACAAGGTATCTGGGTTCATGTTAAGTCCCATTGCTACTGACTTCTCAAAGTTTATCTTTAGGTTAGCCAGTTTGCCGTATTTCTCAAATTCCCGCATCAAATTGGGCAGGGATATCATGGGGTTGGTGAGTGAGAACAGGAGGTCATCTGCATATGCCGAAACCTTCCGTTGTATGTTCCCGGATACTAGGCCTGTCACATCCTGATTTCTTCTGATCGTACACAGGAACGGTTCCAGTGCTAGCGCAAACAGGAGTGGCGACAGTGGGCAGCCCTGTCGCGTTCCGTTCGTTATGATAAAGGGGTCCGATAGTAGACCGTTTACTTTCACTTGAGCCGTTGGTTGTAGGTACAATTTAGCTATCCAGTTTGTCATTGTTTCCCCTAACCCCACGTGTTTTAGGACTGTCTGCATAAATTTCCAATTTACTCGGTCAAACGCCTTTTCGGCGTCTGTGCTCAGGAATATGCACAGCATTTTAGCGGTAGTGGCTAAATGAATCAGATTTAGGGCTTTCGTGGTATTATCCCTTGCTTCTCTGGATGGTATAAACCCTACCTGGTCCAGGTGAACTATCTCTTCCATGTGTACCGACAGCCTGTTCGCCAAAATTTTGGCAAAGACCTTCAGGTCCAAGTTGAGAAGAGATATTGGCCTGTAGCTACCACATGCCGATGGGTCTTTGCCCTCTTTTGGGATTACAGAAACATGTGCACGAAGCATGTCTCGTGGTAGGGGGTTGTTCGAGCTCGAGGCGTGGAATAATTTCACCATGTAGTGGTTAAGGATTGGGAGGAATGTCTGGAAGTATCGCAGTGTAAAGCCATCAGGGCCGGGTGCTTTGCCGGGTTTCATTGCGCCTAGAGCTGCCTGAACTTCTTCCCAAGTGATGGGGCTTTCCAGCTCCACTCCTACCTCCGGTGGAAGTCTCGGCATCATGGAGGATGTTATGTATTCCTCCATGTCTGTTTGGTGAGCATTCTGATTGGGTAGGTTATAAAGTGTAGAATAGAAATCCTTAAATGCTTGTGCAATCTGATTTGCTAAGTGGACTTTGGTCCCTGAGGTGGAGGTTATTTGTGGGACATAAGTAGATGGTCTATGTCCTTTAGTGGAATTGGCTAGCAGCTTTCCACATTTATTGGCCTGCTCATAGCCAATCCTCCGGCCCCGTTGGATCGCGGCCTTGGCCCTATACTGCAGCAAATTAACTAGTTGCTGGCGGATGGAGTTTAGTTCTGTTTCTAACGCGGGGGTGGGGATTTGTTTATGAAGTGTCTCCGTCTGGTGCATTTTGTCTAGGAGAAGTTTTAGTTGGCGTTCCCTGTCCCTCTTGATTCTGGCCCCGTGCTTAATGAATATCCCCCGTATCACTGTCTTATGGGCTTCCCACAGTGTCCCGGGGTCACAGTCCTCTTGGTCATTAGTGCGAAAAAAATGTTGTAGCTCGGTCGTGACATCCGTCATCACCTCTGGGTCTTGTAACAAGCTCTCATTCAGTTTCCAGAATCTCATTTTGGGAGATACCAGTGATGACAGCGTGTATCGGATCGTTATTGGTGCATGATCTGACCAGGTTATGTTGCCAATAGTCGAGTCAGTCACTGCCTGGAGTTGTCTATGTGGTATCAAGAAAAAGTCAATTCTAGAATACACTTTGTGGGGTGTTGAGTAGAATGAGTAGTCTCTTTCCCCGGTGTGTTGTAGTCTCCATACGTCAATTAACTGGTGGTCTCGAATATGTTGTGATGTTTTCCTGCTGATGCTCATGCGGGTCAGCGTTCCCCCGGAGGAAGTGTCCTCTGATGGTGTCAGGGCTACATTCCAGTCCCCTCCCAGTATTATTTGGCCTTCTGAGAATTCTTCTAATTTCTAATCAAGTGTAGCCTTGCAAAAGGCATCTTGTCTGTCATTGGGCGCATATACCGTAGCTAACGTCAGTTTCTCTCGTCTGATTTGGCCTTTTATGAATATATAGCGTCCCCCACTGTCAGCTAGTATGTCCGTGCATGAGCAGGGTAGGTTGCTGGATAGGAGAATTGAGACCCCCCTAGATTTGGCCGTGGTATTGGTCGCATGGTATACCGTGGGGTAGTGTCTGTTTTTTAAGCTAGGCGTTTTGTCCGACCTGAAGTGTGTCTCCTGAATGAAGGCCACATCAACATGTGTGCATCTCAGTTCATTCAGGAGCATACGTCTCTTTTCGGGCGTGTTTAGCCCTTTCGCATTGAGTGAGGTGGTCTTGATGGCGTCCATAGTCACCGGGGTCCTGCACAGGGTAGAGGTGAGGGTAAGAGAAAAGCGGGGGGGGAAGAGGGGGATGGTGGGTGGGTGGTGGGTATGAGTAGAAATTGATGCGCGGGTATGAAAATGGAAGGGGTAGAACGCAAGTGGGTAAAGCTAGTACAAGAAGAGAGAAAGAGAGGAGAAAAAAAAAAGACAAATAAAAACTTTTTTATGAGTATGGCCTGTTCCAGGGGTCTCCTGGGAATCGAAGCCGCTGCCTAATTGGGAGAGTGGTTAGACCTGTCCGAATGAGCAGGTCCCTTTCCATCCCCCCATCCAGGCATGAAACTTTCAAAGTAATACAGTAACCCGTAATAAACATAAGAAACAGTGCAACAAAGCAACCTTACTTAGAGCCTGGGTATGGCAAACGTTTACACAACTAGTTTTCCACAATTATATCTAGTGGAGGTCACTCCGTACGATCCCATCTCCATAGCGGGTGTAGGGTCTGAACAGACTCCTTCAGGTCCCATTTCTCTAGGTAGGAGGAGATGCTCAGTCCCCGTTACCACAGGATGAGCTATAGTTGCAGGTCTACTGCTGTAATCACGGTGAGCCCTAGAGGCGCCCATCCCCCCGCAATGCGGTATGAACGGGATGATACGCGCCCCCATTGGGCAACTGCCCATTCCCCAGTAGGCTGTTGGTGTGAACAGGACCTCTGGGTTCAGATCCCTGGCCCTCATTGTATGTAGTCTATCCGTTGCGAAGTGCCTCCCCACCCCTTCTACAGTTGTGGTTCAGACCAGTTCCCCGTGGATCCCTTCCCTTCTCCACTGCTATTTGTGTCTGTCTTCCACGATTCTGTGTTGGCCAGAGTCTCAGCATAGATTGTCTGTTCCACAGTTTACCATATGTGTAATGGAGGTAGAAGTTGGTTCACAGAACCGGGGAGACCAGGAAGGAGAGGGGCGGTTGCGTTGAGGGAGTGGGTGAGACCTTATGGGTTCCTGCAGGCAGACTAAGTATCTAATTCTTGCACCAAAAACCCGGGGCTGGGTCTATGCGGCTGCATCTTGATTATAGTACTGCAAGTCCCATCAGGGCTGAAAGATGATGTCAGTCTATAGCCCATAAGTCACGGAGTGAATGGTCAACTGTTGAAGCCAGAAAGTAAAGTTTCCGGATCATGTTTGTTCCATGAGTAACATAGAGGAGTTCTCTAATGGCCATGATTGTGGGTCTCTCAGTAGCGGTCAGATGCGAGCGGAGCAAGGGCACTCGTGTCATCTGTGTGTGCATAAAGGATGAGTCTGTAAGCAAGTCCGCGGCACCCATCACTCCCCCCAAACCCCCGCCACCCCAACTGTGTTACCTGACCCGCGGTTCCATGGCCTCTGTCTGAGCGGATCTGTTTATGATTCTCACAGAGCCTCCGGGGAGGCTAGACGGGAGCGTCTCTGGTTCCGTTGTGGTCTCGGGGAGGCTGGTCTCCGGTTCCCAGTTGTCGTAGGTCTGTTTGACGGTCGTATCTGTGCTCTTGGTAGCAGTTGGAGCCAGTTGGTTGCCGGTACCGGTTCCGTGTCCAAGAAGGCAAATAGGTTAGGGAGGTCTTCCATCGATCGTAGTGTGAAGGAGCGCTGTGCTTTGTGGAAAGTAGCCCAGAGGGGGTATCCCCACCTGTAGCTTGCTCCATTCTGGCGTGCCACTTCCAGGATTGATCTCATCATTGCCCGCCGTTGTAGCGTAGCTCTTGGAAGGTCCGGGAGGATCTTTATTTGGGCGCCATCGAAGTCACGATCTCTGCCTTCCCAGGCCTTTCTCAGCACGATGTCCTTGTGGGCATAATGATGGATCTTACAAATTACATCTCTCGGTCTTTCAGGGTCTGTAGACTGCGGGCCCAGGGCCCTGTGGATGCGGTCGAAGGAGAGATCTGCGGGGAGCGACTCACCCACTACGGCACGGAATATATTAGAAGCCATCACAGCCATGCCTACTAATGGCATGGCTGTGATTGGCCAGTGCATCATGTGACCCAGCCTCTATATAAGCTGCTGCTGTGAGGGACAGATTAGCTTTCGAAAATCATCTCATACTGGTGTAGGGAGAGGATGCTGCTGCTGGTGTGAGGGACAGATTAGCTTTAGAAAATCTGTTAAAAACAGTGATTTATTGGTGGGTGGGTGCTAGAGGAGATTTTTGTTTGCTAGAGTACATTTTGTTTGCTAAGCAATTTTTCTGTTTGTTAGGTGGGCGTTTGCAGCCATTTTTGCAAGTGCAGTGCACTTGCAACTGCTTGTGTGTCAGGGACACTACTTTAATTGTGTTCTGTTAGTTCAGTTGGCAACATTTTGGCATATTTAAATACTGCTTTTACATTGCAGTTAGGCAAATTAAAAAAACATTACATTTGCGGCCAGCGGTGCATTTCTTGCGCAAAATTAAAAAGTGCGTCTACATTGCTGGTTTTAAAAAAAATATTCTAAATACTACATTTGCAGCCAGCGGTGCATTTCTTGCACAAAAATAAAAAGTGCGTCTACATTGCTGGTTTTAAAAAAAAAGAAGAATAATTTATTATTCTTTTTTTTTATTATTAATAAATAGTGCTATATAGTTCATTTGCACTTTGCTGTGCATTTCTTGCACAAAATTGCACAAATAATATAAATATTGCACAAATAATATACATTTGTGCTAAATAGTACATTTGCAGAATGAGGAGAGTGTCAAATAAGGGACGTGGTCGTGGTGCTGCTGGTGCCGCTGGTGTTGGTGAAGCTCCTGTTGCAAGGAGAGGATGTGGTCGATCTGTTCCAGCTACACGCACAAGTGAAACACCTTCCTCAGGTGCGAGTAGCCAACAGAACCTTCAACGTTATATGGTAGACCCGAATGCCGCTCAACGAATGGTGGGGCCAGAACAAGTACAGGCGATAGTAGATTGGGTGGCTGACAATGCCTCCAGTTCCTTCACATTGTTTCCCACCCGGTCCCTTGCTGCAAGCTCAGAGTTGGCACCTGAACCCCATGGCCATCTATCTTTCACCTCAGATCCTTGTAAATCAGCCAAGCAGTCTGAGCCCCAAGTAATGCAGCAGTCTCTAATGCTTTTTGATGACTCTGCTGGTGTGCTTTCCGTGGGCCATCCACATAGCCCTGCCCCAGAAGTGGAAGACATTGAGTGCACCGATGCCCAACCACTTCTGTTTCAGGATGAGGACATGGAAACACCATCGCAGCATGTCTCTGATAATGACGAAACACAGGTGCCAACTGCTGCGGCTTTCTACAGTGTGCAGACTGACAAGGAGGGCAGTGGTGAAGAGTGGGTGGAAGATGATATGGAGGATGATGAGGTCCTAGACCCCACATGGAATGAGGGTCATGCGAGTGACGTGTGCAGTTTGGAGAAAGAGGTGGTGGTCGCACAGAGGCACCAGCACAGCAAAAGAGGAAGCAGGTTGCAAAAGCGGAGCGAGCGTCCCCTAGACAGTAGGCCTGCTACTAGCCACCGCACCCAGGGACCTAGCACACCAAATGCAGCTCAAAGGAGTTCCCTGGCATGGCAGTTCTTCAGACAATGTGCTGACGACAAGACACGAGTGGTGTGCAAGCAGAGCCTGAAGCGAGGCATAAATGTTCTAAACCTGAGCAAAACCTGCATGACCAGGCATCTACATGCAAAGCATGAGCTCAGAGGCGGCTCTAGACTTACACATGAGGCCCCACTCACGCCCATAATGGGAGAAAAAATTCAAGCAATAAAAAATAAAAATAAATAATAAAAAAATACAGAAAGATGCACAGATCTAGCCCACAGTTTCTCAGCACCCTCCTCACCCATCAGACCAATGCAGCTAATAAAACATCTGGGACCCAGCAAGATGGCAACCCCTCAAAGAATTTCCTGTGCCTTGGGAGAATGGGAAGGGGGTGTCACTGAGTCATTCCACATCCACAGAAATCGACGTAACCAGACTACCCACTCCTCCCACGACTCTTTGACACCCGATCTAGACACGTAGAAAGACATAAAAAAATAATAAATAAAAATAAAAAATAAC
>BLSH010221057.1:155013-174525 GCA_018402905.1 Glandirana rugosa | reverse complement strand
CTGAGAGAGAGGGGGACTGAGAGAGAGAGAGGCTGAGAGGGGAAGGGGGGCTGAGAGAGGGGAAGGGGATGAAAGAGAAAGTGGGGTGAGAGAGTGAGGAGGGTTGAAAGAGGGGAGGTGAGAGAGAGAGGGAGCTGAGAGAGAGAGAGAGAGAGAGAGAGAGAGAGAGAGAGGGGCTGAGAGAGAAAGGGGGCTAAGAGAGATATGGGGCTGCTGAGAGAGAGAGGGGGGTTGAGAGAGAGGGGGGAGTAAGGGGGAGATGAGAGCGAGACCCCTAGCCCTGTCACTATCTGCAGTCCCTCCTCTGCCCCCTGTCCCAGTCCTGTCTGCAGGTAGGTCTGTTTATGATGCCCAGTACCAGAGGCGGCTCTCTAATTAGGCAAATTAGGCGGTCACCTAAGGCCTCACACTCACAGGGGCCTCGCAACCGCCTAATTTGACACTGACACCAGCACCAAGATAGAGAATACTGACAACAGCACTTTAAAGCTCTTAATTATATGCAATTTATAAAGTAATTTTTTTTATCGCTGTAATTATTTTTCCCATTATGGGTGTGAGTCGGTCCTCATGTCTAGGTTTTCCTAAGGCCTCAAAAAGCCTAGAGCCGCCTCTGCCCAGTACCTTCCATGCCAGTCTCCTTCTTGATCCGGGAATGCTCTGCTCCTTCCAGCGGCTCCCTGGCAACATTGCTCCCTGCCCGTCCTCATCCTCCGGTCCCCCTAGTGGGCCTGTCCTCCCTCCTCGCTGATGTTGTTGGAGGAGTCCAGGCTCTGGGAGGTGCCAGGGTGCTGCACCCACTGCTGCTCACCCCTTCGGGGGTCAAGGAGGCAGTAGAGCTTTTCTCCCTCGTCTGCAGGGCCGACCGCTCAATCACCGTGTGGAGATATAGATGCCCGCACCTGAGGATGCCACTCCCACCACTACTGACTGGACTCTCCATGTCAAGGGGCTTTTTGCCCCACATTAAAGGTGGCCCTAGGACCCAGCACCCTCGAACAGTGCCCCTTTAAATCTTGTGACTCGGGCGGCCTCCCCAGCCCACCCTTACCACTCTATACCACTGCTATTAGCTATGGCATATAAGCCAGCTATTGTCAATAAAGACATGGGTAGCTGGGCGCTGCCATGTAGGACATGAACCAATTTCAAAATTAAAAAAATTCTCCTTACACAGAATTGCCAGTTTTCTCTAACAGGGCCAACGCACATTGACGATATGGCTGCTGTGGGCTTAAATTTTATAGAAAGGCGGCTGAGTTATCCATCCCGGGGCAGAGGCAATACACTGCATTATAGGTTATTCATTACTTCTGGTGGCAAACCTTGAAAGTAAAATTGATTTGACCCCTGGTCAGGCCCGTCTTTAATATTAATTTGACCCTAGGCAAACATTTTCTTGGGCCCTCCAGAATTCACTTATCAACTATTTGCAGGCTCAAGGGACAGCTGCTTTGGGCCCCACAACAATGACTGGGTCCTTTTGCCCTGTGTTAAAGACGGCCCTGCCCACGGTAGCAGCGAATCTGACCCTCGCCCCTAAATCTAAGATTAATATGTGAGTATTAGAACAAGGACTCCCTCCTCTCCTGATCAAATAATGATTTAGTTACACTGCATAGCTGACAGCGAGGAATTATAATTGTGCCACGTGGGAGATGCTGGGATCTCTGAGGATTCCAACTGTCAGATGTGACAAGAAGCTGTGTCCTCTCTGTTCTATAAAACCAGCGGAGGGTCACACATTGTTTTCTTCGCTACCCATTCCTACATGTTTTATATAAAACTGCACTACAGACCTGGGAGGAGAGGAACTGATAGTGCTACAGACAATATAAACTTGGTTCTCAGGCCAATGATAGGTAAGCGTCTGAATTATGATGCTACCACATTAAAACATAAAGATCTCTTTTAGACAGACAACAGTGCTTACTTCCCTCTGAAAAGCAATCCATGGTAGATCACTCTTCAGAGGTGGTATAGCACTGGCTGACAGGCCTTTAGGAGGTGCTATTGCCATCTCCTGACACTTTTTTTTATGATTTTTTTCTTAATTGCTGAATGGCAATTTTACATTAAAGGACTGCATTGCAACTGTGAGCCAAGTGTTGCGGTGGGACCCCATTGATCCTAATGGACGAGTTAGACAGGCAGAGTTAAAAATGCCACATCAAGAAACAAAGCATCACAGCAATGGCATGTGTCCAGCCCGGTCAGACTGTAAGGTTATAATTCAGGTGGGTGGCCTGGGGGAGGTAAAACTGCAACTCATCCACCTGTTTTTCACAACCCTCCCCCCCCATCCACTCATGTGAATGAGCCCAAACATTTCTTTTTGCTCTTAATTTTTTTTTTTTTTGCATAAAAGTTTAGAAGGTTAATTCTTCCATAATACGTAAAGGCTATGTATAACCAAAACATATTTTTGTTGTGGCTAAGGATAGGGTTTTCTGTCATCTGTATCCCATCGGGCAAATTTCCGTTCCCCTCCTGTCCCAGAGATGCAACAGGAACTAGGACACAATTTCTACAACATGAAGGGTGTTCTCTTCTAAGACATTTGTTCCTGAAAGAGGTGTCCCCATTGGATGATTTACCCTTTATTCCTGTTCTGGTGACAACTGGAAAATTTTGCATCTGCCATTAATTTCTGTCTCTCTGATTAACCTCTTCCCCTAGCCATATGCATATATGTGGCCTCCAGGCAGGTGGGTTTTAATGCCGAGCGGCCTCATATATACGGCCCCATGTAGACACGCTACTGTGCTCCCAACACACTAACAGACATGTACCGGAAAGCTCCCAATGCATACTTGCTATCGGAAGCTTTCCGATCATGTGACCTCTGTGACAGCCAATCACAGCAAACACATGATCCACCCGGCCTTTTGATCCACTTAAAGGTCTGGGAGTCGGCGGTGGGAAGGGATTAATGCAATTGCACTGATGTGACATTGCACTAATTACAGAGTGTTTGCAATGGAGTGCTGGCGATGTCTCATCATTTCACTGGAATTAGGACCATTGGTAAGTTTTTATTTTTTTTTCCCCCTCTGTTTGTCCTTCTGACCATTATTGCCAAGACAGAAAATGATGGGAGAATCAACATTTTACACTTATATATGCAGCCACCTGAATAAGCCCCCTATTAGCGTACGTTACTATTTATTTAACCACTTCTGCCCCGGAAGGATTTCCCACTTTTGGACCAGAGCCCTTTTTGCGATTCGGCACTGCGTCGCTTTAACTGACAATTGCACGGTTGTGCGACATTGTACCCAAACGAAATTTGTGCCCTTTTTTTCCCACAAATAGAGCTTTCTTTAGGTGGTATTTGATCCCCTCTGGGTCATTTCTGATCGCCGCTATAAACAAAAGAAGAGCGACAATTTTGCAAAAAAACCCCAAATTTCTTACTTTTTGCTAAAATACAAATCCAAAAAAATATATAAAAAAACATTTTTTTCTATCAGTTTTGTTCGATTTATATTCTTCCACATATTTTTGGTAAAAAAAATCGCAATCGGCGTTTATTGATTGGTTTGCGCAAAAGTTGCCGCGTTTACGGATGATGAGAATTAATTTCTGGGGTTTTTATTTTTTTTTATTTTTTACTAGTAATGGCGGCGATCTGCGATTTTTAGCGGTACTGCGATATTTCAGCAGACATGTCGGACCATTTTGACACTTTTTTGGGACCATTGGCATTTATACAGCAATCAGTGCTATAAAAATGCACTGATTACTGTGTAAATGCCATTGGCAGTGAAGGGGTTAACCTGCAGGGGGCGCTCTAAGGGTTAACTGTGTTCCCTGGGCGTGTTCTAACTGTGTGGGGACTGCCCTGGCTGGGGAAAGGGGATGATCACGGCTTCCATTTACAGGAAGGCTGTGATCATTGCCCTTCCCCCTTCAACAAAACGGAGGTCCGTGTTTACTTACATGGACCTCCGTTCTTTCAGTGCGGGGGGCCATCGCGGGTAGCCGGCGGCGATTGAGTCCGCCCTACCCGCTCCCTGGCTCCCCCCGCACGCGCGCTCACAATGCTAGTTATCGCGGCTGCCATCCTGTGACGGCGGTTCGCGATAACGAACCACCTTGTCGCCGTCACGCTGCGGTGGGCGGTCGGCAAGTGGTTAAAACGTTTTCTTTAACCTATAAAAGTTTAATTATCAATCAGGCAGGGGATGTGTGGGTCCAAAGCAAGGATGTACATACAGTACCTTTAAAAAGTATTCATACCCCTTGAAATATTCCACATTTTGTCATTTTACAACCAAAAACCATAAATGTGTTTTATTGTCAATTTATGTGATAGACCAACACAAAGTGGCTCATAAGTGAAGTGGAAGGAAAATGATAAATGGTTTTCAACATTTTTTACAACTAAATATGTAATAAGTGTGACGTCTGTTTGTATTCAGCCCCCCTGAGTCAATACATGGTAGATCCACCTTTCTCTGCAATTACAGCTGCAAGTCTTTTTGGGGAAGTCTCTACCAGCTTTGCCCATCTAGAGAGGACATTTTGCCTATTCGTCTTTGCAAAATATCTCAAGCTCTGTCAGATTGGATGGAGAGCGTCTGTGAACAGCAATTTTTAAGTCACAGCTTCTCAATTGGATTTAGGTCTGGACATTGACTAAGCCATTCTAACACATGAATATGCTTACCCAGGGGTCTCCAATCTTTCTAAACAAAGGACCGGTTTACTGTCTTTTAGACTTTAAGGGGGCTGAACTGTGGCTATTGTGAGTAGTAATTGTCCTAGCGTCAGTGGGAGTAAACATTGCATCTTTGGTATTAGGGAGAGGAACAGCATCCCATTGTTGGTGTCAGTGGGAGGAATAGTGCTCCATCATTGGTAGCAGTGGGAGGAATAGTGCCCATCATTGGTGTCAGTGGGAGAAATAGTGCCCCATCATTGGTATCAATGGGAGTAAAAGTGACCCATCATTGGTATCAATGGGAAGAAAAGTGACCCGTCATTGGTATCAGTGGGAGAAATAGTGCCCCATCATTGGTATCAATGGAAGTAAAAGTGACCCATCATTGGTATCAATGGGAGGAAAAGTGACCCGTCATTGGTATCAGTGGGAGGAATAGTGCCCCATCATTTCTGTCAGTAGGAGGAATAGCGACCCATCATTGGTATCAATGGGAGGGAAAGTGACCCATCATTGGTGTCAGTGGGAGGAATAGTGCCCCATCATTGGTATCAGTGGGAGGAATAGTGTCCCAACATTGGTATCAGTGGGAAGAATAGTGTCCCAACATTGGTATCAGTGGGAAGAATAGTGTCCCAACATTGGTATCAGTGGGAAGAATAGTGTCCCAACATTGGTATCAGTGGGAGGAATAGTGCCCCATCATTGGTATCAGTGGGAGGAATAGTGTCCCAACATTGGTATCAGTGGGAGGAATAGTGTCCCAACATTGGTATCAGTGGGAGGAATAGTGCCTCGTTATGTCACCACCAAGAATTATGCCCCATTGTTGGTATCAGTGAAAGAAATAATGTCTTGTATCAGTGGGAGGAAAAGTACCCCAAGGGCTGGATAAAGGCGAGGAAAAGGCCACATCCGGCCCTGGGGCCACAGTTTGGAGACCACTGATCTAAACCACTCCATTGTAGCTCTGGCTGTATGCTTAGGGTCGTCCTGCTGGAGGGTGAACCTCTGCCCCAGTCTCAAGTCTTTTGCAGACTCTAACAGGTTTGACTTCTAAGATTGTCCTGTATTTGGCTCCATCCATCTTCCCATCAACTCTGACCAGCTTCCCTGTCCCTGCTGAAGAAAATCATCCCCACAACATGATGCTGCCACCTCCATATTTCAAGGTGGGGATGGTGTGTTCAGGGTGATGTGCAGTGTTAGTTTTCAGCCACACATAGCGTTTTGCTTTTAGGCCAAAAAGTTACATTTTTTGTCTCGTCTGACCAGAGCTTCTTCTTCCACATGTTTGCTGTGTTCCCAACATGGCTTCTTGCAAACTGCAAATGGGACTTCTTAGGGCTTACCTCCAACAATGGCTTCTTGCCACTCTTCCATAAAGGTCAGATTTGT
The DNA here is from genome assembly GCA_018402905.1 of Glandirana rugosa. NCBI lineage: Eukaryota > Metazoa > Chordata > Amphibia > Anura > Ranidae > Glandirana > Glandirana rugosa. The sequence goes on along the minus strand of BLSH010221057.1, from coordinate 168,461 downwards.
GGAGCGCAGGACTAATAGTTGTCCTGTGGACAGATTCTCCCACCTGAGCTGTGGATCTCTTTTATAACCTAACCCTGCTTTAAACATCTCCACCACTTTATCCCTGACCTGTCTGGCGTGTTCCTTGGCCTTCTTGATGCTTTTTGTTGACTAAGGTTTTCTAACAAACTTCTGAGGTTTTCTACAGAACAGCTGTATTTATATTGAAACTAAATTACACACAGGTGGACTTTATTTACTAATTAGGTTACTTATGAAAGCAATTAGTTCCCCTAGATTTTAGTTAGGGGTGTCAGAGTTATGGCCCGTACACACGATCCGAAAATCGTACGAAAAATACCGCATACGATGCGATCGTACGATAATCGGATCGTTAGTACACAGCTTACGAGAGCCGATCATGACAGTTCATCAGATAATATTCGATCGGACAAGCATGAAAATTTTGATCGCATGGTGCCCGATCGTACGATTTTCGTTTAATCAGTACAGTTGTTGTCCGACAATACAATACAAATACACTACAACACATGACATCACTTCCGATTTTTTATTCTGTCGTACGAGAATATTCGTGACTTAAGTACACTCTTCTGATTCGATCTGAGATCAGATTAGCATGCAAAAAAAAACGGACGATCTGTCGTCCGATTTTCGTATCGTGTGTACGGGGCATTAGGCTTCATGCACACAGGACAGGCCAAAAACCTCAGTATCTTATCAGGGATGTTTTCAGCTTTTACCCGCGTTATATTACCACCGTTTCTTCCAGTTTTTAAAGGGCCAGCTTTTTTGTTTTTCTTTTCCAATTGGTCTAAAACGTCCAAAAACTTAGGGGATTGATGTTTTTGAGTGTCTTTGGACGTTTTTAAGTGTTTGAACGTTTTTACAGCTGAAAACAGTCCAAAAAACCCTCAGCTCTTGGGGTTTTTTTACAGCTCAAAAAAAATGTATCATTTTCCTTCCACTTCACAATTATGTGGCACTTTGTGTTGGTCTATCACATAAAACCCCAATAAAAAGATTACATTTTTGGTTATAACATGACAAATAGTGGAAAATTGCAAGGGGAATGAATATTTTCACTGTAATTGTCTGTGGACATCTCACTCATAGGTCCAGCCCATGCTGGCCAGCTTATTAGGGCGCAGTATCATGACTTCCAGGCTTTGTTCCTGGCTGTTTAAATAGTTCAGGAAAAGGTGTAGCTATAGCCAGGGCAGATCATGCCATTGACAATGGGCCCAGATATACAGGAGGACAAAAGGTGTCTGGCTAAATAGCAATTAAAGTGAAATTAAAGGTTTGGTTAAAAATGTTACACTTACCTGCTCTGTGCAATGGTTTTGCAGAGAGCAGCCCAATCCTCCCCTTCTCTGGTCCCCCCCGCTCTAAGCCCCTCCCTTCTGCATAGTGCCCCCATAGCAAGCAGCTTGCTATGGGGGAACCCGTGAAGGCTCCCTCTCAAGCCGCTGCTCTGTGTGTCCATTCACACATGGAGCATAGCTCAACCTCGCCCCTGCTCTCTCCTCATTGGCTCACTAGCTGTGATTGACAATAGTGGGAGCCAATGGCTACCTCTGCTGTCTCAGCCAATGAGGAGGGAGAGACCTATGAGAGCCAAGGCTCTCGTGCACATCTCTGGATCGAGATGGGGCTCAGATAAATTTAAGGGGGATTGGGGGAGCTGCTGCACAAAGAATGCATGAAAGTAAAAAACCTTGAGCCTTTACAACCACTTAAATGCAGGTAGCAATAGCATTTGTCAAATACATTTGGATAAAATGAATGTATATGCTGTATATTTGGGAACCTTTATACAATTAGCATTGTGTATCACTAGGGGACCTAGAGCATGGAGAGGTGGGGGGGGGGCTTTATATGGGGCCTTATGTGAAAGGGGTCCCCTAAAAGTTTTGGTGTAGGGCCTCTTCACGCGGTACGGATTCTAAGTTCCACTAAATATGTAGGGAGTGGGGGATTGGTTACTTTTCTTGGGTTTATGCTAAAAGGCTTATGCTTCATAGCTGCTCTTTGCTGTATTACTGAAATAAGTAGGACCTAATTTTAATACACACTTCCGAGGCCACCAAAATATGTTGTAGTTGGTGACACGCACATACAGTGCACTCTCCTTAATAATAAAATGCATTCTAAATCACACAACCAAGCCAGCCAGTGAGCAAAATGGCCCTGAAGTGTTTAAGCAATTTAAATACATTTAAATAGATGCCATACTGTAATACATTTTTGCTACGTATTCTTTATAAGCTGCATGAGCCAGAGGTGTGACTACAGCTGATGGGCCTAATGGTTATATTTTGATGGGGTCCCCCTGGCAACCTGTAAGGTTATGTGGGGTATGGTTGGTCATCATCAAATCCGCCATGTTTTCCTCACCACTGGGCACCAAGCAAGGGTCACATGAGAAGCCTACCACGGGGTGGGCTCTTCTGGACTATGCTAGACACTTAGGATAGGGTCTAGCCTTACACAGTACTGGAATAGCTGACTGATCTTTAACTTCACTTTCGTGGGGAAAAAAATAGCAAATAAAGAAAAAATAATCTAGCGTGTACAATTGCGATACAAGTCATATTGTAATTGAATTTTATTAAAAATTACCTTTCCTTTTAAATCTGCAGCAGCTGTAGTTTTCTATAAATGCGGTGCAACATGGCTACCTGGAGTTGTTCTGTACACACAGTGTGTACTGACCACTCCCCAGAAACATAATTTCCTGCTTGTGTAATTGGTTCACCAATTTTCCCAGAAGTCTGTCTAAAATACAAGCCAGATTTCAGGCATCCACTGCAGCACAAATATCATTTTTGGTGAGATATTTCCAATAGGAACACGTCTAAAGGGTTACAGGCTCAGCAGATTTTCTCATTAGTGCTCTGCAGCTGCACACCTGATAGATAATTATGAAACCATTCCCATTAGACCCACTCAGTACAGAGGCACATAGAAACACAGAGGGATTTCTTCAGATAAAACAAAAGGTAGGAATCTGCAACAAAGGTTGTTATAATCCTTGCAATGTACATAGATCACCCAGGGGGGAATGTTATTTTCTCAACAAAAGTGGAGCTACGCTTTAGTAACCTCTTTTGATGTTATTGTACATCACCACGGTCACTTGTGCATTCAAGAGGGACATGCAGGGCCCTTGCCCTCTCCACCTGTTCAGCGGATCACCACTCTCCTAGTAATAGTATGGAGTCCCACGCGCACCTAGCGTGGACTACATGGGGGCACTTCACTTAACCCTTTCTCTTACATACCTGTGTAAAGGATGAGGGCTTTGGTGGTGCAGATCTGCTCTCATCGCTATGGGAGACGGATCGCTGTGGAAGGAGTGACGATAACATCTCCCTCGCTGCAATAGGCTATCTCACCTGTCACAAGTATACTGTTATGACAGGCTGCTAGAGAAATCTGCGTTGCCCTTGGTAACTACTGTATCTTGACAATGTATTAAAGTGGAGTTTCACCCAGAATTGGTACCTCCGCTTATATGCTTCCTCCCCCCTCCAGTGCCACATTTGGGGGGGTATCCTGTTTTTGACAGGTCCTCTTCCTCACTTCCGGGAGACAGGGTGCAGCCCATCTCTCGGACGTTCAACCCCCTCCTCCTTACCCTGATGCCGGACCAATAAGAAAATGCAGCGCGCTTTGCGCATGTGCAGTAGGGGACCAGCTGTGAAGCCGAAAGGCTTCACTGCCGGGTTCCCTTACCAGGAATGGCGGCGGCAGCACCCGGGATGTGATCCAAAGATCGGCTGGGGTGCCGACATCGCAAGCTCCCTGGACAGGTAAGTGCCCTAATATTAAAAGTCAGCAGCTACAGTATTTGTTTCAAACGCTTTACTTGAACAAATTAACATGATAACAGATACAGACAACAGTCCTAAATAACATGCAGTCAATTCCCTAATGTCCCTAGGCCATAACTTAGGCATGTGGCTGCCCCAGCATACCTGCATTGGAAAGAGTCCATTCTTGGCAGAGTTCATGCTTAGTATCTTCAGGGAGTACTGCAAATCCCATTAATCCTCCTAGGCATTGGGAACTCTGACCTTGGCATGTCACTGGGAATCCAGATTCAAACAATGGCAGCAGAAGGGTTCAACCAGAATGGACCAGCCATAACCAAATAGAATAACAACAAGAACCTCCAAGGTCTCTGGCCCTAGCACACAGGGATGGGGATTTCGTACCCAGGAAAAACCCACCAAGGAAGACCCGGGAAACACAATTATCTCCCAACTTTCCGGCAGGGGCAGCATTAACCACTACCTGCCTACAAACCTCCCTGTTGTCTCATCATAAAGTGCGTCTAAGCAAAGGACAGGCAGCAGCAGAGGTGTCAATATAGTCAGTACACTACTAGGGCCAAGAACTGTGGACAGAAATTTTCAGGGAAGAGGGGCATCAGTTTACAGAATTAACTTCTAAACATAATTTTGCAGATAACTGCTGCGTTCTCGGTAGTTTACCGGTCTTTTTCAGCATCATGGAGTCTTGGTGTAAATTTCTGCTCTCCCACCCCAAGAAAGTGCTGAAAGATGTGGTCTAGTTGTAAGGTGTAGTAGTAAGAAGTAGAGTTGTAGTAGCAATAATAATGACCACTGCAATATTTTATATTATTACATAATTAAAGAAAACTTCCTAAAACTCTTGCTTTTTTTTGTTTGTTTTTTTACAGCTGTCTTGTCAATTTTTAACTGAGGTGATACTGGGATTTTTAGTCCGAAGAAGATTGCTTTAGGCATATGCGGTTAATTTCAGTGCTGGCCGAGTTGACCAGAGGGCAATAAATCTACAGAAGGGCAGCAGCTAAACAAATTATACTTCCTGCATAACTTGTAAAGGGGATCTGGCAGGGCCGTCTTAATAGCGTCATGGGCCCCTGGTCCAAAATAATGCACTGGGGCCCCTACCAGCCTGCCCCAATTTACGCACCTACTCTTAAGAACTAAAGTATAAATAGTTGATAGAATTAAACATATATTTATTAGTACTTTCAATAAAATAAAATTTAAACAATAAGAAAATCAGAGACTAATCAACACAAAGAGCACAGTATGGGAGGAGGCAGAAAAGCACAGTACGGGGGAGTCAGGAGGGCACAATACAGTTTGTGGGATGTTGCCCGGGAAACATGGCCATCCCGGGAGAGCTTAGTAAAAAGCGTGACTGTCCTGGCAAATCCAGGACTATTGGCAAGTATGATGTAATGCAAGATTATCATGGGGGCCCCCAAAAACCTGGGGGCCCCTGGGCAGTGCCCAGGGATGCCCTTTCATTAAGACAGCCCTGGGATCTGGGACTAGTGGCAACGATTCTGCGGTTTCCTCCTGTACATCTGATGTCTTCAGGGTACAGGGTCAGTGTCAACAGCAACTTTTCAGATTTTAAAAATACAGTTCTGGATTTGTGATATCTTCAACATTTTCTATGTTTAATTTGCCTCAACAGCTCCCTTAATGGGGTTCAAGGCCACCCCCAGGCCCTACAGAAGCTATATGGATTGCTATGACTATTAAGACCCCACTCACAAAAGCTTACATAGGTCTCACCATTGGGTCGCCCAATAAGTACTGTACTTGTGTGACTTGTGTGTGCGTTCTTCATTATATTATTTCACTTTGGTTTGCATAATCCCTTTATTTTCTTAGTCGTGTGTTATGCCCATCTGACCTATCTTTTTTTTTTTCAATTTAAAACAATTGTCCACTTTCTTCAGATGTGCTGTATCCAGTAATCTTTGTGTTTTTATCATGTATATAACTGGCTAATATACATATGGAGCTTCATGACAATAAGACTTTTTCTGGTTTTGTGTTGTTGGGATTTTCAGATGCACCTCATCTTATTTTGCCTGTCCTCTGCTTCTTCTTGATTGCGTATATCCTCTGTATTGTGGGAAACCTGTTCATCTTTGCACTTATAGTGTCACAGCACCAGCTTCACATCCCAAGGTACGTCTTGATGGGGAATCTTGCCTTCGTGGATGTATGTTTGACCTCTACGATCATCCCCAGGGCCTTGTATGGTCTCCTGTCTGGAGTCACCCACATCTCCGTCCATGAATGCTTTCTCCAGCTTTTTCTCTTCCTAGTAGTGGGCAACATGGATTGTTTTTTGTTGGCCATCATGGCCTTTGATCGCTACTGTGCAATTTGTTTTCCTTTACAGTACTCTTTGATGATGAACAAGAGAACTTGTATCGGTCTTGTGGCTTTTTCTTGGATTTTTGCTTGCCTTCACTGTACATACTGCACTTGGCTGGCTTCTTCTCAACTGTTCTGTGGCTGGGTAATCCAACACTTCTTCTGTGACTATCCCGTTATAATCACTCTATCCTGCTCTGGCTTGTCATTCACTATGCTGACAGTTGACTTCATTGAAAATTCGATTGTCACCCTTTCTCCGGTGCTTTTTATCATTGGGTCCTATGTACTCATCATCAGAGCAGTGTTGACTCTAAAGTCAGCCCAAGGAAGTATAAAGACCTTTACCACTTGCTCATCTCATCTCACCATGGTCATCCTCTTCTACAGCACAGTAATATTCATGTACTTTCGGCCAAGCTCCATCTACTCACCAACCTACGATCGGGCCATCAGTGTAGTCTTCACCATAATTAACCCAACACTCAACCCATTCATTTACAGCCTGAGAAATAAGGAGATCAAAAGCGCTTTTAAAAAAATTATAGGATAGACATTGTTACAATTTACTGCCAAACTACACTTTTCTACCAAATAAATACTGAAATTTGTAATTTGCATATTTTGTCTGTCTTCAGCCAATGAAACTTTGTTACTATTGAAGTGTCTATTGTAAAAAATATTTACTGTTGATCATGTGAACAATGTTCCATTGCTTGAGAAATAAGGAGGTCAAAAGCTCTTTTAACCACTTGCCGACCGCCCGCCGCAGCGTGACGGCGGCAAGGTGGCTCCTTATCACGAAACGCCGTCACAGGACGGCGGCCGCGAAAACTAACATTGTGAGCGAGTGCGCCGCCGGAGGCATGCGTGTGCACTCACTGTGTTTGGGGGGGCCAGGGAGCGGGTAGGGCAGACTCGATCGCCGCAGGCTACCCGCGATGGCCCCCCCGCACTGAAAGAACGGAGGTCCGTGTAAGTAAACACGGATCTCCGTTCTGTTACGGGGGAAGGGCGGTAATCACAGTTCTCCTGTATATGGAAGACGTAATCATCCCATTCCCCCTGCCAGGCCAGCCCACACACAGTTAGAACACGCCCAAGGAACACAGTTAATTCTTAGAGCGCCCCCTGCAGGTTAACTCATTCACTGCCAATGGCATTTACACAGTAATCAGTGCATATTTATAGCACTGATCGCTGTATAAATGCCAATGGTCCCAAAAAAGTGTCAAAATGGTCCGACATGTCTGATGCAATATTGTAGTACCGCTAAAAATCGCAGATCACCGCCATTACTGGTAAAAAAAATAAAAAAATAAAAACCCCAGAAATTAATTCTCATCATTCGTAAATGCGGCAACTTTTGCGCAAACCAATCAATAAACGCCGATTGTGATTTTTTTTTGCAAAAAATATGAGGAAGAATATAAATTGGCCAAAACCGATGTAAAAAAATGTTTTTTTATATTTTTTTTTCGATTTTAGCAAAAAGTAAGAAACTTGATTTTTTTTGCAAAATTGTCGCCCTTCTTTTGTTTATATCGGCGATCAGAAATGACGCAGAGGGGATAAAATACCACCAAAAGAAAGCTCTATTTGTGGGAAAAAAATTACGCAAATTTCGTTTGGGGTGAACGTTGCACGACCACGCAATTGTCAGTTAAAGCGATGCAGTGCCAAATCGCAAAAAGTGCTCTGGTCCCAAAGTGGGAAATCCTTCCGGGGCTGAAGTGGTTAAAAAAAATTCTAGGATAGAATTTAAAGCCAAACTACACTTTTCTACCAAATAAATATTGAAATTTGTAATTTGCATATTTTATCTGTCTTGATCCAATAAAACTTTATTACTATTGGAGTGTATATTGTGCCCTGTAAGTAAAATTTACAGTTGATCATGTGAACAGTGTTTCATTGGCCACCACGGTTTTGAATCTACTGTTGCCAAATGCCTACCATTGTATTATTCAAAAATGACTTGCATTCTTTAAAATGTATCTAAATGCAAAATGTTTTTCAGTTTTGGATACAATAGTGCATGGGTTAGAAACATTATTGAGTTTTTTTAGCTTTCTGAAAGGGGAAATGTTTCCTCCCTATTTCTGTTGGTGGCCATTGACACCGGGATGTTCTGGTGATGGCTCTCTTGGAGTAAATTTCCCTCACTTTGGGAAGAATTCTTCTAACTTCCTTTTGTGTCTACAGGACAGGGGGTAAAGAGATCTCTTAGGTGAGACACATATCACAATAAAAGCCTTAAAACACTTTACCTATTTGCTGCTCTATCCAAAATTGTAAAATATAAATGTCTGAAATGCCTGAGGCTGCATCACGCTTGAATTACACACCTTTTGTCACACACCTGGTGGTGGAGTCTGTCTTATGCAGGAAGCATCCACTCTTGCGGTCCTGGTTCGAGAACCCCTGGTAGTGCAGACAGGGAGCTCAAGAGCACAGAGGGGCACGAGGGTTGCACAGGATTACTGGTGGAGGTGTGGAGAGTCCAGTGAAGCTCGTGCAGGTAGTGGATGGTCATGGAGACCGGGTCAGCAACTAGCTGGCAATGAGGTACAAAGGGTTCAGGCAGAAGAGTCGTCAGGTGCAGGCAGGGTCGTTAACGGGCTGGCAGCAGAAGTACACAGGGATCAGGCAGAAAAGTTGTCGTGGGCAAGCTGGGGGTCGGTGCAGGCAGTGCACTAGTTCCAAAGACCTTCAAAACCACAGACTTCTCCTAACATTGCCCCCCCCCCCCAAGGGGCAGCCTCCGGATTCCCAGGCGGGCACTTCTTCCTTGGCGGTTCCTTTAAAAAGCTTGGATCACTTCCTCCACATGGATATTTGTTTCTAGTTCCCAGGAACTTTCCTCGGGGCCGTACCCCTTCCACTTAAGGAGATACTGGTTGGGACCACCTCTTTTCTGGCAATCCATGATGGCCTCCACCTCGAACTCCTCCTTTCCGTTTAACAACACTGGTTCAGGTGGGTCCGTACTTCGTCCCGGAAAGGGATCTGGAGCAGCCGCCTTCAGCAAAGAAGTGTGGAAAACCGGGTGGATGCGTAGAGAAGAAGGGAGGTCAAGCTCAAATGCCACCCTATTAATTTTCCTCTTTACGGCAAAAGGTCCAATGTACCTCGAACCCAGCTTCTTAGAAGGGCATGCCATTCTCAGGTTCCGAGTAGAAAGCCAGACTTGATGGCCAGGCTGCAATTCCAGCTCCCCCCGCCTTCTCTTGTCAAAGGCCTCCTTATTCAATTCTTGAGTCCTGGACAGGGTATCATGTAGGAGTTTATTATTGGTCTCAAAGAAGTCTGTTGCCCTTTGGGCCACTGGTACTGTATTCTCCATGGACAGAGCAGGAAGAAATGTTGGGTGGAACCCATAATTGGCCTAAAATGGAGACTGTTTAGTGGCCGAGTGGATAATGTTATTGTACGCAAATTCAGCCAACGGCAACAGTGAAACGCAGTCATCTTGCGAAAAAGAAGAAAAGCGTTGGATATACTGCTCAAGCATCTGGTTCATTTTTTCCGTTTGACCATTGGTCTGGGGGTGGTATGCGGAGGAGTAAGATAACTTGATTTCCAGGGATGAACACAGAGCTCTCCAGAACGTGGAGGTGAATTGGACTCCACGGTCCAAGATGATGTTGAAGGAAGGAAGGGGCCATGGGAAGGAAATGGGCCATTTTTGTCATGTGGTCGATGACCACGAATATAGTAGAGTACCCCTGAGAGGGGGGTATCTCTACAATAAAGTCCATGACAATTTGGGACCATGGGCGTTCGGGTACTGGGAGCGGTTCAGGAGGCCCCAGGCTTTGGCCTTATCAGAATACAAAAAAGGAAAAACAAGGGGAGAATGGTACTGGTGCTAGTTTATATATTCTAATGTCACCTGTATATAGCAATCAACTGAGGAAGATTAAGGGGAAGTGAACGGGACATAGAAAGACAGAGGACCAGAATGGCTTAGTGAAAGTAAGTAACAGCAGTAATAATTTTATTGTTTCTTAGATTAACCTGAATCAACTGGGGTGTGGTAGCAGCGGTATGCGGACTGGGGAAAGGGTAATGCATTGCTGTTCCTCTGCTTCTACACTCTCACACGTGACTTGGTGTAATATAAGCATGTGAATTGAAGGAAGAGGGGCCCTCAGATATTCAGACATTTGGAAAGAAACAACAACTGTTGCCCTATTCATAGAAGCGCCTCTTGCTCGAGCTCGGTTTGCGTGATCCAGTCTAAACTTCAAACGCAGCCCCAGGGAACGGGTCACGAGGCGGGGAGAGGCGGATGCCTGGGTCTCAGGGGGCAAGTTCTCATAGGGACCACTGATAGAGGTAGCTAAAAGGGGTCCACAAAAAAAAAAAAAGTGTCAGCTACAAAAAAGAAAAAAAAAGAAAAATCTCAGGAGAGAGACTGTTGCCTGTACACTCCTTCTAATTAGAGTGGACCTTCCAGACCTGTTGGCAGGCCTATGCCTAGAGAGCAGAAGGTCCTTGCGCTACAATTGAGTGCTACCTTTCAGTGAAGAAAAACTCTGCTTTATTTGCTTACCTATTTCAATAAAGCGGCCTCATTCAGGTTGTTTGGTTTCTGCGCACCCCAAAGCTTTTCCTAATCCCTATCCTAGCTCTACAAAACAACAAAAATAAAGATACTTCCTGCCTGATGATTGTCTGAGGATTGAGTGTGTTTAGATGCAGCGGGCTGAAAATACCCTGTGTCTGGCTGCTTGCTCCATTAAGGAATCAGAACCTGGGATTAAATCGCTGGACTAAGTCAGGGGTTCCCTACTACAAAAAAAAAAAAAAACAAATAGCGAGATCTTACGACCCCGGGAAGTTGTGGGTAAAGCCGTGAAGAGATAACCCTTTGGAACCCTCAGAATTTCTGGAGCGAAAAACAGATACCAAATAATGGAAAAAATAGAGAACTACAATGTAAGGGAAAACGGGGAAAAGCACGGGATAAACCCCCCCAGAGTAAGCTAATGTCCAGCACGATTAAAAAATACATGACGAAAGGAGGCCCAGCCCAGGGAAACCGCAGGGAGCTAAGAGTAAACAAGGAGAAGGAACTAGTAGGAGCGGGCAAAGTAGACAATCGCTGGGCCTGGGAAGTATGTATCAAAGAGAAAGGGAAATATTGGATGAAGAAGAACAGAGCCCCATAAACCAGCTTCCAACAAAAAATGAAATAGCGGAAATGTTCGCTAAACTAGAACAATCACTGAAGGGTTATATGGCAACTATACGCGGAGATATGAACCAGATACTAAAAAGGGTCGAAGAGACTGAAGAGAAAGTGGTAACACAGAGGGCAGAAATAAAGGAGCTAAAGAAACAGATGGAAAAATTGCAAACGGAGCAAAGGGAGATGTTGTACAAACTAGAAGACCAGGAAAATCAAAATAGAAGGAAGAACTTGAGAATCTGAGGTCTACCTGAAACAACACAAGATGAAGATCTGCAGAGCACAATGGACAAAGTGTTCGGCCCCCTTGTGGGTAAAGCCGCAACAGAAAAAAGTAAGATAGAACGAGTACATAGGATAAGAAAACCCGCAGCTTTGCCAAAAGAAACCCCAAGAGACGTGATTATGAGGCTCCAGAGCTACAAGGACATAGAACAAATATGAGGAGACTCCCCTGCAGATATTTGCCGATCTGTCCCAAGAGACTTTGAAAAAAAGAAGAATACTTAGACCATTGCTGGAACAGATGAAATCATTCAACATACAGTACTTCTGGGGATTCCCAGCCTGCCTGATTGGACGAAAAGAAGGCAGCTAGATTAAAAATTCCGGAGGAGACGGAAAGTTTCTGTAAAAAATCAGACATTCCTATGGTAGATATTCCAGGATGGACAGAAGTCCAGAAGGCAAGAATAAACACAGAAGGAGAAGAAGAGTGGCAACTAATACCAAAAAAGAAAACAGAAACAAAAAAGAAAACATAGCAAAATTATAAACAGAAGTAAACTCTAGTCTCAATTGGGGAGAGGGGGAGGAGAGCGAGGGTGTGAGGTGGTGGGGGGCGTGGGGATGGGGAGTTGGGAGGTGGGTGGCAACATCTATAACTCCAGACCACCAATTATTCCATCTAAAGAGCAAAGACAGAGCTCAACCTCACGGGGTAAGGGCAGGAGCTGGGGAGGATGAGAAGGAAGGAAAAGAATGGCAGGAGCAATAAAGAAGAAAAGGAAAATGCACAACACAGCCATAGAGGCAGAGGGAAGGCCAAAACACCCCAATGGGGAGGGGGGTGGGGAGAGGGGGGAGGGAGCCCTGCACCACCCAAAGGAAAGTTAGGCTTACTTGGACTAAGTATTTTTCCAGGGCTTCAGGGGCCCTAGTGGATCCCCTGAGGCGCTGGGAAAAATATACATCAAAACAATGATTATAACTACATTTTTGACCTATAATGTGCAAGGGTTAAATACACCCACAAAACGATATAAAATCCTAAAGGAAATTAAAAGGTACGCAGCAGGGGTAGTATTTTTACAAGAAACGCATATCTCCCACGAGACAAATGTAAAGCTTTACTCAAGAGACTTCCCCACATGGTTATGTGGGACTTCCCCACATGTGGCGACTCCACAACAAGAAGGGCTAAGGGGGTCGCCATCGGCTTTGCCAGGGGAATCCGATCTTTCCTAGAGGGGAGATTAGTAGACCCGGAGGGAAGATATTTGTTCCTTTTTTTTTTCTTTCTATTATTATTATTGATTGTTTTAGTCCCATAGATAAAGAAAAGACATACTTACCATTTGGGTGGGCCCGTCCAACCAGGCCCCCCATGGACCACACAGGGTCCATATCTCGTCTGCTTACTAGACATAGGCACACTAACTAGCATACCAACATACCCAACAGTTTTCCCCTCCCCCCACCCCCCTTGCTCAGCACCCCCCCCCCCATACATTGGATCATGCAAACCAATTTATTGTCTCTTTCCTCAGCATACCAAGTGATACAGGTCTGCTCTATACCTGGGACACACCAGGTACCCCCCGGACCAACCTGCCCGGGTGGGTTTACCATTCATACAGAAAAGAAATAGATACCCTGATTTTGTTAGTTATTATTATTATCTTTCTTTTTTTTTTCCTTGTTTATAGAAGGGAGGCCCAGATGATTAGAGGGGAGATCCTTTCTAGCCTAAGGGGACCGTTTCGGCTACCGCTGGGGGAATCGGGAAGAACAACACCTCAGCGGTGTACACCCCTTCAGGGTGTATTGGTACACCCCTTCAGAGAACTCAT
>BLSH010221057.1:139146-150711 GCA_018402905.1 Glandirana rugosa | reverse complement strand
AAATATCCAGTTCCACTGCCACATACCTACCCCCAGGGTCGGTCAAGACCTGATGTATGGTGCAGGAGACCACCTTGCTGATTAAGATTGATACTCCCCGGGCAAACGTGGAGTAGGTAGCATGGAAAGCCCGCTGAATCCACGGACAACGCAAGGCCAGTACCCTACCACCATCCATATGCATCTCCTGTAACATAATAACATGAAGTTTAATGTGTTTCAAATATTGAAATACCGCTGCCCTTTTATATTTGTCATTCAACCCTCGAATGTTCCAAGATAGAATCTTAACAGAGCTAGCCATTGGGGGGGGGGTTATCTCTGTTAATGCAGGAAGTCTCATTATAGTCAGATAAATTCTGTAATCCCAATATGACCCCTGGAATTCCTGCTGGTATACCTCAGAGTCAGTTAAATGGGGGGGGGGGCAACATGCTGAGCACTGCTTGAACAACCCTGCCATTATACCGGAACCAAAACTAAAAAACAAAACTAATATAGAACACACAAAAAAAAATACAACCCTATATGCGGCTTCTCCCCTTCCAACGTTTGGAACAAAAAAAGGTGCGTAGAATGATCCGAATGACCCAGTAGTCCGTCTTGTGGTTGAACACATCCCGGGTATCCAAAGCCCCTGTCCAGGATGCAGGGTACATATCAGAAGTAAAAAAAAAAGGGGGAGGGGGGGAGAAAAAAGGTATATTGGGATTTGAAAGTTATAAATATCACCATATCGCCCTCTAGTGGTCACATCTGGAATCTGTGTATTATGAGTCTACAGGCGACCCTTATGAACAGAGTCATATAAAAAAAGAATATAGAAGGGACAAAAGAAAACCAGGGACCTCAAAATGAATGAAGGCCAATAGGCATAACAGGTGCTAACTCTCAGGGCTCTCTCCCCCGCTCACACAGGAAAGAAAGGAGAGCCTTCAGCTTACAGCAGGCCGTCCATCCAATCACATGCCTCCTGCGGGTGGTCAAAAAACTTTACAGTACTTTTAAATTGTACACGGAGCCTGCTTGGGTAAAGCATACTGTATTTCAGCTCTTTTTCTCGTAGACTTCTTCTCACATCGTTAAACAATCGTCTCTTCCTTTGGGGTTCTGCAGAGAAATCTGGAAAAAACATAACTTGTGCATTTTCATACCTGAGGGTCTGGGCCTTTCTGGATTCCGCCAGCATCATGTCCCTGCCCTATAATTAAGGAACTGGACCAGGAAAGGTCGCGGATAGGCGCCGGGCGGCCTGGCACCTGTTGGGACCCGGTGCGCCCTCTCAACTACATAAGTGGGGGGCAGGTTCTCCAGCGATAGCAATTGCTTGAAAAATTGCTCCGCAAACTCCACAGGCCTGGTCCCCCCTGCCCCTTCTGGCAGGCCCACGACCCTTACATTGTTCCTCCTTTGGAGGTCTTCTGCGTCGTCCGCACGCTGTTGAAGAGACTTCACCAGGTCCCGAAGTTCCGATATTTGGGTACCGTGTGAGTGAGAGGCATCCTCCACCCCAGAAATCCTGTCCTCTGCTATAGTATGTCTGCCTCTCACCTTATCAATCTCATGCCTTATGAGGGTACATTCAGCATCTAGGTGGTCAATACGCACCATCACTGCCGCTTTGCTTGCATCAATGGCCTCCAGGATCGGTCGGGGGATGGCCTCGTGCGACGTCTCCTGATCAGGGAGCTTTAGAGGAGCAGCTGATGGTGAGGACGGGGCTGAGGAGCCCTGTGCTGCGTCCGTTCCCTGAGCCTCCATCTCAGCCGCGTGTGAGCGGGATCTCTTCTGTTTCTTTTCCGGCAAGATGGCGGAGGCGGGGCTCTGCTTAGGGCCTGGCGTGGAGCGGGTCTGCCGCTGCTCCAGGGGGATCGTTTTCACCTGTTCCACCGCGGCCATTCGGGTGACTGGATCGTACCGGTCCTTATCCGCCACAGTACCGCTTGATTCAGTTAATTGTTATCCCTTTTTATTCGGATTCACTCAGGAGTCTTACGGAGCTCTGAGGAGAACGATGTTGCTTCCTTCACATCCGGTCACGCCCCCCGAAGATATTTGTTCCTAAAGGGTAGACTAGGTGAAATGGGGTGTACCCTGACAAATATATATGCACCCAACAAGCAACCAATGAAGTATGTAAATGCGGTTATAAGAGAACTGTCAAGCTTTAATAAGGGACAGGTAATTGTGGGGGGAGACTTGAATCTGTGTATGGAACCAAAGCTAGATAGTACGTCCCGTGCGCAGGAGATAGGAGGCGCGCAGTTTAGCAGTCTAAGAAAAAAAAAAAAGATTATTTCAAGAACAAATGATAGATGCATGGAGAACGCAACATCCCAGAACGCGTGACTATACCTACTATTCCCCAGGGCACGGGATGTACTCAAGATTGGATTACAGTCAGGTCCATAAATATTGGGACATCGACACAATTCTAATTTTTTGGCACTATACACCCCCACAATGGATATGAAATGAAATGAACAAGATGTGCTTTAACTGCAGACTTTCAGCTTTAATTTGAGGGTATTTACATCCAAATTAGATGAACGGTGCAGGAATTACAACAGTTTGTATATGTGCCTCCCACTTTTTAAGGGACCAAAAGTAATGGGACAATTGGCTGATCAGCTGTTCCATGGCCAGATGTGTGTTATTCCCTTATTATCACATTTATAAGGAGCAGATAAAAGGTCCAGAGTTAATTTCAAGTGTGCTATTTGCATTTTGAATCTGTTGCTGTCAACTCTCAATATGAGATCCAAAGAGCTGTCACTATCAGTAAAGCAAGCCATCATTAGGCTGAAAAAATAAAACAAACCCATCAGAGAGATAGCAAAAACATTAGGTGTGGCCAAATCAACTGTTTGGAACATCCTTAAACATAAAGAATGCACCGGTGAGCTCAGCAACACCAAAAGACCTGGAAGACCATGGAAAACAACTGTGGAGGATGCCCGAAATAAATCTTTCCCTGGTGAAGAAAACACCCTTCACAACAGTTGGCCAGATCAATAACACTCTCCAGGAGGTAGGTGTATGTGTGTCAAATTCAACAATCAAGAGAAGACTTCACCAGAGTGAATACCGAGGGTTCACCACAAGATGTAAACCATTGGTGAGCCTCAAAAACAGGAAGGCCAGATTAGAATTTGCCAAACAACATCTAAAAAGCCTTCACAGTTCTCAAATACCCTCATATAAAAGCTGAAAGTCTGCAGTTAAAGCACATCTTGTTCGTTTCATTTCAAATCCATTGTGGTGGTGTATAGAATTGTGTCGATGTCCCAATATTTATGGATCTGTCTGTACATCCTGGTAGAACATAGGCTTTTGGAGAGGGTAGTAAGGACGTGTATTGAAGTAACGACTCTGTCTGACCACGCTCCGGTGACAATGGAGACGGAGATCTTGGGGTACCAGAAAAGATCCGACACATGGAGACTGAATGAAGAACTCATATATGATAGAAATGGGGTGGATAGGATAAAAAAAGAACCAGAGCAATACTTTAGGGAGAACGACACTGGGGCGGTATCAGAGGCCACGATTTGGGAGGCCCATAAAATTTATATAAGAGGGATTCTTATGTCCATGGGGGCAAAGAAAAAAAAAGAAAGAGCCCAAAAGGTGGGAAAGATAATTAAAGAGATCCACGTAGTAGAGCAGGGGTGTCAAGCTCCATTTCATTGAGGGCCGCATTAGCCGTATGGTTGCCCTAAAAGGGCCGGTTGTATCTTGGGTGCGATATGTAAAAAGTGCTGGGTTCAAGAGTACGTTATGTACAGAGTGCAGGACTGAGGTTTATGCTATGTACAGAGTGCAGGGTTCTGGAGTGCATTACATAAAAAGTTCAGGGGTGTGCAGTGTACAGAATGCAGGGTATAAGGGTGCGCTATACACAATGTGCAACACCAACCCCCTCACCGAAGCATCCTTGCATCTCTCTCCTACCTTCCCTGGCTCTACTACCTCCCTTTGTAGGCGGCTTTGTCTCACCTTGCAGGAAGCGGATGCAGAGGGTGAAAGTTGGAGGTGGCAAAATGGAGTTCTGCCACATTCCGGCTGCAAAACTGGGTGTGAGGGCCACATGACAAGGCCTGGAGGGCCGCATTCGGCCCGCGGGCCTTGTGTTTGACATATGTGTAGTAGAGCAACGGCATAAGGACCATGGAGTAGGGGAAATATTACAGACTCTAGTGACAAAAAGGGAAGAATTAAAAGAACTAATGGAAGAAGAGGCCCGGAAAACCTTAACAGAATCAAGAAAGAGAAATATCAACGGGGAAATAAAAATGGGAAACTCCTGACTAAAATATTGGAAAAGAAAAAATCAGCGCACTATATAGAAAAAAATCCAAAATAAGGAAGGAGAGATGATATACACAACAACAGGGATAGCCAAAGTGTTCCAAAAATATTACAAAAAATGATATGCTGTTCGGAAAAAAGAAAGTGAGGATCTTGTAGAAAAAAGGCAGGCAAAAGTAAAGGATTGGCTCAAAAGGGCAAACCTCCCAAAGATTGAGGTAGACAAATCACTAGCGAAGGAGGACCCTATAACAGAGGAGGAGATTAAAGCAGTATTAAAGAGTACGGCCCCAGGGAAGAGCCCGGGCCCAGACGGGCTCACAACTTATTACTACAAAAAGTTTAAAGAAATATTAATCCCAAAATTGTGCTCATATATGAATGGCATTGGTAGCAGACATGAGATGCACAGAGAAGCATTACTGGCTGCTATAACTATTGTACCAAAGGAGGGGTAGAATATAGGTTTATGCTTCAGCTATAGGCCTATTTCCCTTCCAAACATGGAGACAATTATTTGCAAAAGTCCTGGCAACTAGGATGAAAAAGGTGATGACAGACCTGGTGCATGCAAAAAAAATACATATTTGGGGGGCACACCCTACCAAACGCATGGTGCTGCTTGTAAAGACCAATAGACAAAACAATGCATATTACAGCGCACACATGATACATACTCGTGCCAGGCTGTTTAAAAGTATCTAAACGTATATAGCAAAAAAAGCAAAAATACGGGGGTTTGGTCACACTGAATGGCCATGAAGTGCTTAAGCCCACTGACTGCTGCAAAGTACCCCATTTTACCAGTGGGTTCCTACACTAACCTTAGAGTGAATGCTCCTATCTCTTAAACCATGAAAGCCAACGCCTCTCTTTATGGGAGACCAGAGGACACATCCCATGGATCAGGTGCATGGGGACCAGGTCGGGTTCATACCTGGGAGAGAAGGTAGGGATAATGGTGTAAGAACTCTGATGCTGCTACAGAAAATGAAAGAAAGGGAATCCCCAGGTCTACTCCTCTCGATAGACGCAGAAAAAGCATTTGACAGGGTAGACTGGGAATTCATGTTTAGTACCCTGGAAGAAATGGGAATAGGACCTAAGATGCTAGTATGGATCAGGGCACTTTATAACCACCCCACGGCGAGGATAATAATAAACGGACTTTATCACAACCCTTCGAGATGTATAACGGAACACGACAGGGGTGCCCCCGGTCGCCACTTTTGTTTGTGTTATCATTGGAACCCCTGCTATCGGTAATAAGAAATAGTTCAGACATTCAGGGGGTAACGCTGGGGGGAGAGGAACATAAAATCGTAGCATATGCAGATGACGTAATGTTTTACGTCTCTAATCCAAAGACAACTGTTCCCAAATTAATGTTGACACTAAAACAATACGGCGAAATAACGAACTATAAAATAAACCCTTCTAAGTCAGAGATCTTAAACATCAACACTAACAAACAGGATGTACAGAGCTTACAACAGGACTTTTCATTTACATGGAGAAAGACAGAGATGAAATACCTAGGGATAAAATTAACCCCGACCATTCAACAAATATATAAAAAAAAAACTACATCCCTCTATTAAATAAAATAAGAGCAGAAATGAAAAAAATCTCCTCAAGATGTATCTCATGGTTTGGGAGAATAAATATATTTAAAATGGCCATTGTCCCAAAAATATTATACAAATTTCAAATGTTGCCGATATCACTCCCACAGACATATTTCGGGGCACTTAAAACCATGACGTCAAAATTTATATGGCGGAACAAAAGGCAGAGAATTAGCTTAAAAGTATTAAATAAAGATGAAATGCAAGGGGGACTGGGGATTCCTAACCTCCAAAAATATTATAACGCAACTTTATTGTCACGAATACCGGAATGAGTTAAATATAATAAAGAAAAAAAAAGATGGGTAAACATAGAGCACACGACGAGTAATAGTCCACTGGGAAAGATTATCTGGATTCCACCACAGTATAGGAAATTAGAGACAGGCACACTTGATATGACACGGAAGGCACTAAAAATTTGGGACGCAATTCATACACAAGAGGAATGGAAATATAACTCACCGCTGTTACCACTATGTGACACTGACTTTTTTCCACCAGGCTAGGGGTCAGAATTCGTGAAGTGGATAAAAGATGAAAATGCACAATTGAAAGACATAATGGAAAAGGGGAAAATTTGCACAATACAAGGGTTAAAACAAAAAAAAGACTTAAAGCGGAGTTCCACCCAAAAATGGAACTTCCGCTTTAAGCACTCCTCACCCCCTTACATGCCACATTTGGCTTGTAATTTTTTTTGGGGGGGAGTGTGTCCCCAGGTTTCAGAGGGACTTCCTGTCCCTCTTCCACCTTCCGCCTCTGGGCCGCCTAGGCGACTCCTCCTCTCCTCCTAAGCGGCCCCTCCCTCCTGGCAATCTTCTGGGACACGTCACAGGTCCCAGAAGATTACCTGGCCACTAGAGATGCGCAGCGCGACTCGCGCATGCGTAGTGGGTGCCCGGCCGTGAAGGTGGGGCCGCCGGGAGGAGCGGGGAGACAAGCGAGGCTTCGGGAGCAGCCGTCGCTGGACCGGGAGACAGGTAAGTTACTGTTTATTAAAAGTCAGCAGCTACACTTTTTGTAACTGCTGACTTTTATTAAACAAAAAAAAGGGTGGAACTCCGCTTTAATGACGATAAATGATTGACTTTACGCCCAGTTAAAGCACTTCGTTTTAACACTCCCACAACAAATAAGATCCGAGGAAGACCTATTACCTCTGGAGCGGATTTGCAGATCTACTGACAGAGGAAAGTGTATTTCTCGGATCTATAAAATAATGATAGCATTAAAAGGATTGGCGGTACCGCCATATATAAAAAAATGGGAACAGGAACTGGGAGAACGTGGGAAAGAACAAACCTTAGCGAAAATATGGAAGATGGCTCATAGATCAGCAGTCAACAGTAGTACCATCGAAATGAACTAAAATGTTTAACACGATGGTACATAACCCCTGAGAAAGCCAATAAAATTCAAGAAGGAAAGACACCATTATGTTGGCGGGGATGTAAAGAAATAGGGACGATGGCCCACATCTGGTGGATTTGCCCCAAGATCAAAAAATATTGGAGCGATGTGCTGCAATTAATAAAAGAGATAACTAAAAAAGATACCGTGGGGATGTCTGTTCCACGCAACTACAAGCTTGGTTAAACAATATAGGAAAACTATTATCCCCCACCTTTTGGATGCGGCTAAAAGTCTGATCCCCGGTAAATGGCAGAAAGTAGATAGCCCCTCTATAGGCGAATGGCTGCTGAAGATAACAGAGATACAGGAAATGGCATATCTGAGATGTGATGGGAGGAGGTACTGGAGGGATACACAAGTAAATGGGAGGAGTGGATAGATTTTAAGAAAACAAGGAGATATGTGGACATTAGAGGAAGCGTAGCTAGGTGAGGAAAGAGTTGAAGAGGAGAACAGGTGTGAGCATACGGTACAGGACGGGGTGCAGGGTGGGGGGTGGGGTTGGGATTATTTAGGGGATCTATATACATGTATAGGACAGCTCGGTCCAATAAGTATTCTCTTTGTAGCTTTTTTTTATATGATGGAAAATTAAATAAATAAATACACAAGAAGTAAACAAGGAAAGGAAAGCCACAATCATGAGACCAATTTCAAAGATTAGTATGAAAGCTAAGCTGAAAATACATATGAAAAGCGGTCTGCTGAAGTGGAAAATAAGAAAAGGAAAAAAAAAGGGATGTTTCAGGATGGGAGCTGAAGTGAACAACTCTTTTAAAGTCTGGAAAGCTGCCTGGGCTTCGGTGGACCAGTGGAATTGGGAGCTTTGTTTCGTGAGTTGACTGATCGGGGTGATGATAGCGGAGAACCCCTTGATAAATCTTCTATAAAAATGTGCAAAGCCCATGAAACGTTGGACCCCTCTTTTATCAGGTGGTGCTGGCCAGTCCAAGATAGTAGAGACCTTTTGCGGATACATGTTGATGCCTGTGACGGAGGTGACTAGCCCAAAGAAGTGGATGCTGGACTGTTCGAAGGAGCATTTCTCCGCTTTGGCATATAGCCCGTGTTGTTGAAGGCTACTCAGAACTAAGGAGACATATCTGCGGTGCTCCTTAAGGGAGGAAGAGAAGATCAAAATGTCATCTAAGTAAATGATGACAAACAAGTCCAAATAGTCTCGGAATACATAATTTACAAAGTGCTGAAAGGTGGCAGGGGCGTTGCACAGCCTGAAGGGCATGACTAGGTACTCGTAGTGCCCAAAACGAGTGCGAAAAGCGGTTTTCCACTCGTCGCCTTCCCGGATACGGACCAAGTTGTATGCCCCACGGAGGTCTAGTTTAGTGTAGATGACAGCGGAGCCCAGTCTTTGGAACAGTTCAGGAACCAAGGGCAGGGGATAACGGTTCTTAAACATAATTTGGTTGAGCTCCCTGTAGTCTATGCAAGCTTGCAGAGACCGGTCCTTCTTCTCCGCAAAGAAGATGCCAGCTCCCACAGGGGACATGGAGGGTCTGATAAAGCCTTTATCCAGATTGTCATGTAGATAGGCCTTGAGGGCGGTTAACTCTGGTTCAGACAGGGGATAGATCCTCTACAAAGGGTACTTCGGCTCCGGGTAGGAGCTCTATAGGACAATCGAACGGCCTGTGAGGTGGTAATTTCTCCGCCCCCTTCTTGCAGAAAACGTCTAGAAAGTTGTGATAGACAGAGGGCACAACTAGCCAGATGTCAGGATCCGGGTTTAGGCTGAGCAAGGTGGGAGTAGCATCATTGGTATGCTTTAGGCAGTGTTGACGACAATAGTTGGACCGAAAGTTGACAGTTCCGGTGGTCCAGTCAATACTGTCATGTGCCCCGAGCCAGGGCAGACCCAGAATGATGGGGAGCAATGGAGATGCTATAGCGTCCAGAAGAAGCAACTCCCGATGGCCATCAGTTGTGGTAGCGAGTAGGGGAGCGGTTTCGTGGGTGACTGTGCCTGATTTGATGGGGAATCCATCTGCCAGGCGGATGGTAATCTGATGTGTCTTGTGTTGGAGAGGAATGTGATGTGCAGCTGCGTAGGCTTCATCCATAAAGCAACTGCATGCTCTGGAATCAAAAATTGCCGGGACCTGGGTAGTCCCTCCGGGAAGCTGTAGGAAAAGGGAGATGACAAAGTGAGACATTTGACTTGGCATAGTAGACATTCCTGCTGAGGAAACTGGCGGGCACTTACCACGTTTGGCAGGGCAGAATCTCACTACATGCCCCAGTTCCCCACAATACAGGCACAGATTCAAGGAGAACCTCCATTGCCTCTCTTCAGGGTCAGAGAAGGGCGCAGTAGCCCTATTTGTTCGAGAACCCCTGGTAGTGAAGACAGGGAGCTCAAGAGCACAGAGGGGCACGAGGGCTGGACAGGATCACTGGTGGAGGTGTGGAGAGTCCAGTGAAGCTCCTGCAGGTAGGTGGTCGTGCAGGCCGGGTCAGCAACTAGCTGACAATGTGGTACAAAGGGTTCAGGCAGAAGAGTCATCAGGTGCAGGCAGGGTCGTTAATGTGCTGGCAGCAGAAGTACACAGGGATCAGGCATAAGAGTTGTCGTGGGCAAGCTGGAGGTCGGTGCAGGCAGAAATCAACAAGGTCAAGGTCAAGCCGGGTCACAGGAACAGATATTCAGGAAATCAGGTATCTTAAGAACACTCACATGCTGTAGAACGGACAGCACTGGCTGCTGGGCATTGTGAGCTTAAATGGAGCCGTTTGGCGCCATTTCTGGTGCGTGCGCGCACAAGTGCCAAAGACCTTCAAAACCACAGACTTTTCCTAACACCTTTCGTCAATTTGCAGGCTTTATTTATTTATTTATTTATTTTTGGCATTTGCACAAGTGGTTATGTGGGTGTCTGACTAGGTTGGAAAGCTAGTTACTAGGGAAAGAAACATACAATACATGCATCTTCACATAATTTTGTTCATGCATATTTGCTTGTTTTTCAGGTGTTTCCATTTATGTTTCCTGGGATGAAAGGTGCTTGAAACTTAAAGTAAGTAGTTCAAAAGAAGGCCATGTACTTATTCAAGCTAAAAGCTTCAAGCAACACTATCCCAGATAGCAAGGATAACGTGCCACAAATTTGTGGCAGTGTTGAATTGGAAGTCTGGTAACTTGCTGCACATTTTCACTGGCAAGTTGTACACTTGCAGATCATTTGAAGCACAACTTCTAGTTGACACTTTTCCAATTTGTAGAAAGTTTGGGTGGCAAATCTCTAGAACAAAGTTGCAGTGGTGAGTCTACAGCAAGAGCTCTGCAATAGAGTTGATCGAACCTCTGGAAGCTCGGGTTCTGCTGGTTCGGCCAAACTTCGGGACAAAGTCCGGGTTCGGATCCGAACTTGACCAGAACTTTGACCCGGACCCCAAACCTCATTGAAATCAATGGGGATCCAAACTTTTAGGCACAAAAATGGCTGTACCAAAGTCCTGGAAAGTCCCAGAGGTCTGCAAAAGGAAGGACAATGGGAGTAAGGGTAGGACAAGTGCCCTACAAAGAAATGGGTATAGGGAAATAATTTAAGATAATTTTTAACCTAAAATCACATAAAAAAATCAAAAATGGAGGTGGATGTGGAGTTGGAGGTTGAGGAGGCGGTGAAAGAGGTGGTGGAGGAGGAGGAGGTAGCCAACACTGTTTTTTTTATTTTTGGAATTTTTTTGAATCAGCAATGTAGATGCACTTTTTAATTTTGTGCAAGAAACAATAATCTGTCCCTTTAAGCAACAGTAGGAACCTTTCCCAATAGAACTAAGAGATGATTGTAGATTCTAAAATCATCTCCAAGTTGTACAGGGAAAGCCTCCAGCTGTTGCTTTAAGGGAAAGATTATTGTTCTAAAATCATCTTCAAAGTGTGTGGGAAAAGCCTATTGCAGGGGCATAGAGCCATATTACTGTTCTAAAATCATCTTCAAAGTTTGTGGGAAAAGCCTGTTTCAGACGCGAGGAGCCATATTAGTGTTCTAAAATCATCTTCACAGTGAGTGGGAAAAGCCTGTTTCAGACGCCAAGAAGCCATATTAGTATTCTAAAATTTAGAACAATAATATGGCTCTCTATGCGGCTGGAAGAACAGTAATATGGCTCCTCGCGTCTGAAACAGGCTTTTCCCACTCACTGTGAAGATGATTTTAGAAACTCACCCTTTTCGGACAAAGTCTGC
>BLSH010221057.1:110636-123230 GCA_018402905.1 Glandirana rugosa | reverse complement strand
TGATATCGTTTAAAATAGTTTACATCAAACACTTTATTGCACATCAAGGTAAGGTAATTTACCTACAATTAACAAAAGGTAACCAATGAAGATAAGTTACTAGCAGCGCTGTGTTTACACTCTAGAAATATATATATACATTCAAAGAAATGTACCTTAGTGCAGGGCTCAAAAAAGTCCTGAGCCACTAGCCAGGCCTTAAGAGTTACTCGCCACCAGTTGCCCCTCCAACCCCTACTCTGCCCTGCCCCTAATTCCACCCCTAAATAAGCCCTTGTAAATTATCTCATGAAATGACACTGTTAAATGTTTTATGCAGAATTAAGTTACAAAAATAAAGATTAACAACTTAACATAAAGCATATCAGTATGCATCAGTGCAGCCTCATCAGTGCAGCCTATCAGTGCCCATCTGTGCAGCCTATCAGTGCCCATCAGTGCAGCCTCACCATTGCCCATCAGCGCAGCCCCATCAGTGCCTATCAGTGCAGCTTATCAGTGCCCATCATTGTCACCTCATCAGTGGCCATCAGTACTGCCTCATCAGTAGCTATCAGTGTCACCTCATTAGTGCCATCAGTGCAGCCTATTAGTGCCCATCAGTGCAGCATATCAGTGCCCCTCAGTGCAGCATATCAGCGCCCATTAGTGCAGCATATCAGTGCTGCCCCATTAGTGCAGCTTATCAGTGCCACCTCATGGTCATCAGTGCCACCTCATTACTGCCCATCATTGCAGCCTCATCAGTGCAGCCTCAGCAGCGCCCATCAGTGCAGCCTATTAGTGCCCATCATTGCAGCATATCAGTGCCCATCGGTGCTGCCTTATCAGTGCAGCACCATCAATACAGCTTATCAGTGGCCATCAGTGCAGCCTCATCAGTGCCCATCAGTGTATAATATCAGTGCAGCCTCATTGGTGCCCATCAGTTTAGCCTTATCAGTGCCTATCAATGCAGCCTTCCTTATCAGTGCCCATCAGTGCAATCCATCAATGCAGCCTTATCAGTGCCCATAAGTGCAGCCTCATTAGTTCCCATCAATGCAGCAGGGAAGAATCGGGAGGAGAGATGGGTCGGGTCACACAGAGCTGGGATCTCCCGCTGTGACACAGATTGGAGATGAAATGCCGCTGTCAAATTCCCGCCTCCTGGACCTGCATTGGACCAGTGTGTTATCTATCATAGGAGCCGGTCCAGGAGACAGAACATTCTTTGACAGCGGCCGGCTTTTCATTTACAAGCTGTGTCACAGCGGAAGATCCCCGCTATGTGTCATCCGATCGGCTCTCCTCCTGACAGTTTCCTGCCTGATCGCTTCAGGCAGAAGTAGTGCAGCCTTTTTTACAGGGCATCATGATGGCCCTCTGGGCTGCTCTGATGGCTGCACAGCTTCTCCTAGAAGCGATCAGCCAGGAAACTGTCAGCCTGGTCCGCCCCTGCTCCACACCCACCCTCTGCTAATTTCCACTGGCCAAATGCAAGCAGGCAAATGGAAATTTTGAAGGCTGCCCTAGTGTATCTGTGGAGGACTCTAATATTGTTTGACTAACACAAATATGTTCACATATATACAGCGCCTTGAAAAAGTATTCATACCCCTTGAAATTTTCCACATTTTGTCATGTTACAACCAATAATATAAATGTATTTTATTGGGATTTTATGTGATAGACCGACACAAAGTGACACATAATTGTGAAGTGGAAGGAAAATGATAAATTGTTTTCCACATTTTTTTACAAATGAATATCTGAAAGGTGTGGCGTGCATTTGTATTCAACCCCGTTTACTCTGATACCCCTAACTGAAATAAAGTGGAACCAATTGCCTTCAGAAGTCACCTAATTAGTAAATAGAGTCCACCTGTGTGTAATTTAATCTCAGTATTAATACAGCTGTTCTGTGAAGCCCTCAGAGGTTTGTTAGAGAACCTTAGTGAACAAACAGCATTGTGAAGGCCAAGGAACACACCAGACAGGTCAGGGATAAAGGTGTTGAGAAGTTTAAAGCAGGGTTAGGTTATAAAAAATATCCCAAGCTTTGAACATCTCACGGAACACTGTTCAATCCATCATCTAAAAATGGAAAGAGTATGGCACAACTGCAAAACTACCAAGACATGGCCGTCCACCTAAACTGACAGGCCGGGCAAGGAGAGCATTAATCAGAGAAGCCACCAAGAGGCCCATGGTAACTTTGGAGAAGCTGCAGAGATCCACAGCTCAGGTGGGAGAATCTGTCCACAGGACAACTATTAGTCGTGTACTCCACAAATCTGGCCTTTATGAAAGGGTGACAAGAAGAAAGCCATTGTTGAAAGAAAGTCAAAAGAAGTCCCATTTGCAGTTTGCGAGAAGCCATGTGGGGGACACAGCAAACATGTGGAAGAAGGTGCTCTGGTCAGATGGGACTAAAATGTAACTTTTTGGCCTAAAAGCAAAATGCTATGTGTGACAGAAAACTAACACTGCACATCACCCTGAACACACCATCCCCACCGTGAAACATGGTGGTGGCAGCATCATGTACGGGGATGCTTTTCTTTAGCAGGGACAGGGAAGCTGGTCAGAGTTGATGGGAAGATGGATGGAGTCAAATGCAGAGCAATCTTAGAAGAAAACCTGTTAGAGTCTGCAAAAGACTTGAGACTGGGGCGGAGCTTAACCTTCCAGCAGGACAACGACCCTAAACCTACAGCCAGAGCTACAATGGAATGGTTTAGATCAAAGCATATTCATGTGTTAGAATGGTCCAGTCAAAGTCCAGACCTAAATTCAATTAAGAATCTGTGGCATGAGTTGAAAATTGCTGTTCACAGACGTTCTCCATCCAATCTGACAGAGCTTGTGCTATTTTGCAAGGAAGAATGAGCAAAAATGTCCTCTCTAGATGGGCAAAGCTGGTAGAGACTTCCCCAAAAATACTTGCAGCTGTAATTGCAGCGAAAGGCGGTTCTACAAACTCAGGGGGGCTGAAGACAAATGCACCCCGCACTTTTCAGATATTTATTTATAAAAATAAATTAAAACCATTTATTATTTTTCTTCCACTTCACAATTATGTGCCACTTTGTGTTGGTCTATCACACAAAATCCAAATAAAATACTTTTACGTTTTTGGTTGTAACATGACAAAATGTGGAACATTTCAAGGTGTGTGAATACTTTTTCAAGGCACTGTAGATTAATTTATATTAATTTATTTTAATTTATTTTCTTTGAATGGACTGTATATATTTCTAGAGTGTAAATACAGCGCTGCTAGTAACTTATGGTATCTTTATTGGTTACTTTTTTGCTTTTTGTATTAGAAATTTATATCTGCGGCAGTATAAATAATCTTACTGTAACACATTTAATATTTTAGGGGGGTTTCATTTACCTATAATTACCATCCCAGTTTTATTTCTATGAACATTAATATATTTTGGGTGGAGAAAAGCCATGCACACCGCAGGGTATAACCATTGCCTGACCCTGGACAGTCCTTGAAAGTGTTGACCCTTTAAAACGTAGCTGCTTATGTTTTACATTTTTTCTCATTTTTACTCCTGTGTTTTATTTAATACCTGCAAAAAAATAATAATAATAATAATAATAACTTGGGACCTAATAAAATTCTGATTATGTTGATCCGTACACCTGGTAAGCAGGGTGTATAATTGTCCCCTATGGGGGAAGTCTTGGCCTCTCTGGGATTTTGTGCCGTCTATAAAGTATTCTCTGATCCTGATTTTGACAAAGACAGCAGAAGTTATTTGGAGTTGTGGGCAGACAGCTCTATCCTTGGCTCACATTCTGTAAACAGATATGCAATAAATTTCAGATTGTAACATCAAAGGTAAACTCCAACCAGTAGCAGGTAAGTAGCCGTAGTGCCTTGAAGCGCTCTCATGAAACACAGCAAACCTTTTTTTCTCTTAATCATTTCATTCTTACCAGAAAATTCATATCTTAGGTGATTCTTGAGTTCTGGTATTTTAATACATTTTTTACAATTCGCTAGGCGACTTCCAGAGCGACTTCAAGGACCTCAGGCAACTTTACAACACGACTTTTGCCAGGCGACTTTGCCTTGACCAATCAGAGAAGGGAGCGAGGGGGCTGCCTAAAAATAAATTCTATTCTTTTAACTGTAAAGTCGCTTCCATGTAGATGGGGATCCGACTTGGAGGCGACTTCTATTGAATCCTATGGGCACAAGTCGGATAGAAGTTGCCTAGAAGTAGTACAGAAACCTTTTCAGAAGTCGCCTTGAAGTCGGAGCGACTTTGGTCATGTATATTAAGACGGTTCCCATTCACTTCAATGGGATTTCAAATGTCAAGCGACTTGAGGCAACTCAAGTCGAATCGCAAGTCGCCCCTGTGTGAACGGGCACTAAGAGCCTCATATCCCCAGACAACGTCGGTTACAGAGAAATGCGTTTCGAGGGGCCTCCTCACACGTGAATGTTATTCCGCAAGTCAGTCTGACTGCTTGGACCTGCTGATTGTTTGTAACACATGCTGTGTATAGGGTTGCCACCTCATCCCTTTAAACCTGAACACATATGAATTAGGGCCGGTTCACACTTGAGCGGCGCGACTTCGCGGCCCGTTCACATCTAGGCGACTTGTCAGGCGACTTGAGTCGCCTGACAAGTCGCCTCAATGCTGTGCAATGGAACCGTTCTAATAGGAGCGAATCGCTTCGCTCCGACTTAGAAAAATAGTTCCTGCACTATTTTCGGGGCGATCTCAGTGCAGCTTGCATTGACTTCTATGATAGAAGTCTCCTTACAAGCCGCGTTGAGATCGCCTGGAGCGGGGCGACTTGCTTCGCCCTGGTAAGTCGCGCCGCTCAAGTGTGAACCGGCCCTTACACATAGGGTTGCCACATCATCCCTTTAATCCAGGACACACATGAATTACACAGGTTCTGTGGCTAAAGCCTCGTACACACGGTTCAACGATCGCATACAACAGGTCGTACTCACGATATCGATCATTCGTATGTGCAATTTGTACAGTCGAAAATACGACGGTCGTACAAGGGAGTTGTATGAGCAGACTAGAAAACTTGGTCGTACCAACAAGCACTCATACGACCGTTGTATCGTGTGTACAGAGCAGTTGGTACAACAAGTTGTATTGTGCAAAACACGCATGCCCAAAGTCAGGAATGGCCAGATGCTAATTACATGCACCTGAACGTTCTTTCCCCGGCCGTACGATCGTGTAGTGCAGTCAGTATGCTGCATACAACAGCCAACATATGATTCGACGCGATCGTACGTGCGATCGTCGAACCGTGTGTACGAGGCTTTATTTAATGCAGATGAGGCACCAAGTGAGTTTAATTACAACCTTAATCAGCCATAGAACAACCTGTGTAATTCATATGTGTCCTGGATTAAAGGGATGATGTGGCAACCCTACTTACACAGGTTGTTCTGAGGCCAATTGAATGCAGAGAAGGCACCAAGTGAGTCTAATTACCACCTTAATCATCCACAGAACAACCTGTGTAATTAATGTGTGTTCGGTTTTAAAGGGATGAGGTGGCAACTCTAGCTGTGTAATTCCTTAAAAATTGTAAGTGTGATTTTATCATTTTTTTTTTAAATCTTGCTGAAATACTACACTATGTAGATTTTCCTCTGTACTTTACCTTTTTCCATGGAGTCTATGTTAGGAGATTGCAGGAAAGTTGCATGCGAGATCGTGGTGTATATGGCTGCTATGCATCAAGGCGTCTGATGGTCTCCTTGTGGGATCAGAGCAGCTGGTAAGGAGCTCATTTAATTGTTTGTGGTGATTCCTTTTAGGAGCACTTTTTTTCTACGTTGGCGCACGTTATCAACATTCCTTCACAGCAAAGAAAGAGGAATTATTGATGTTTAGAAAATCTAAGCACAGTAGACCACTTGCCGATTTTTTTTTTTTTTTTTTTTTTCTCCAAAGGTCTGCCTTATATTGAATTTTCCTAAACTTATTAACTTCAAATGTGTTTTTGACAGCTGGTACAGTGCTGCCTACTTTGATAGGTTTTTTTTTTTTTTTGTAGAGTGGACAATTGTAAAAAAAAAAAAGAAAAACATGTAAAATTTTTATTCATACCTTTATTGAAAAGACACAAAATGCAAGTAAATATTTGGATTTGGAACGAAACAAATCAGAACCTAGTAAATAAAATTCTTACATAAAATGAATGCACAAATACACAAGTAATGCTGTTAATGGGAGAGATGAGCCTGATGCTCTGATAGCAATTGTAATACAATTTTATGAAATATAATTAATATATATAATTTCTATGTCTATTATACTCCCTCCTCACTGGTCTACCTTTAAATAGACTATCCCCTCTCCAGTCCATCATGAATGCCGCTGCCAGACTCATCCACCTTACAAACCGCTCAACGTCTGCCAATCCCTCCATTGGCTGCCACTCGCCCAACAAATTAAATTTAATATACTAACAATCAGCTACAAAGCCATCCACAACTCTGCTCCCAGCTACATCACCAACCTTGTCTCAAAATACCAACCTAACCGTCCTCTTCGCTCCTCCCAAGACCTCCTGCTCTCCAGCTCCCTCATCACCTCCTCTCAAGACTTCTCCCGAGCCTCTCCCATCCTCTGGAACTCCCTACCCCAATCGGTCAGAATGTCCCCAAATCTATCCACCTTCAAGCGATCCCTGAAAACTTTTCTCTTCAGGGAAGCCTATCTTGCCACCACCTAATAACTACACTCCTTTTTTCTCAATCCGCTCATCCCCCCGCAGTTTACTGCCCTTTTGTATCATTTAACCCTCCCTCCTAGATTGTAAGCTCTAACGAGCAGGGTCCTCTGGTTCCTCCTGTATTGAATTGTATTGGAATTGTACTGTCTGCCCTAATATTGTAAAGCGCTGCGCAAACTGTCGGCGCTATATAAATCCTGTATAGTAATAATTATAAATATTATGTACACACAATCGGTGTTAGGTGTAATAAGACATTTACGGAACACCTAAATGTTGATGACCTGCCTAAATGGGGTCCGTTCATGTAGACCCCCATTTACATCTCGTGCACCCCTAATTTTTTTTTCTCCTGGGGGTCCATATAGACCACTTTGGGAATCTATGCTTTATATACAGTATATAGTGCACTTTTAATTATTGGTTGGAACTTGTTACACATCCTACATGGATTGGTGATTTAGATGCTGCTGTCCGTTTGATTTAATTGACTTTTGATTGTATTTGTTTTATTTTGTGTTTTGTCACTAAGGTTTACAGTTTTTTTGCAAGCGCACAAATATTATTTTGGATTTAGCAGTCACGGTCATGTCTGCCAAACAATTGAACCAAAAGGACATATTTCTTGGGGTATCTAAAGCTTTCTCTTTCTCCTGGTTGGGGGGAAGTTCAAAACTAATCTTATGCCTCGTACACACGGGACGACGATCGCATTCAACATGTCGTACTCACGACCGTTGCAGGCGGAATCGATCGTTTGTGGGCGCGCTTTTAACAGTTGAACATACGACGGTTGTGCATGGGAGTTGTATGTGCAGACTACAAAACCTGGTCGTACCAACAAGCTCGCATACGATCGTTGTATCGTGTGTAGAACAGTTGGGTACAACAAGTTGTATTGTGCTAAACACGCATGCGCCAAGTCCACTTCAACTAACATGAAATTAGATGAAGGAGCCCGTCGGGTGCATGTCAGTATGCTATTTACATTATGCAACATACGATTTGCGAAGATCGTACGTACGGTTGTCGTCCCGTGTGTACAAGGCTTTAGAAAGTATTATTTTACTGAAAGGGTGGTTGATAATTGGAATAAACTACCAACAGAGGTTGTGAGACAGTCAGCAGTAAATGGCTTCAAACATGTTTGGGATAAACATAAATCCATAGTCAGACAACAAGGTTAATGTAAAAAAAAAAAAATTATAAAAAAAAGTAAATAAATAAAAAGGGGCAGACTCGATGGACTACTCAGTCTTTTTCTGCCGTCACTTTTCTATGTTATTAAATAATGGTTAGTGTTTTGTTGTAAATGTTTTGTTTAATTTCAGAAAAAAGTAACAAAATTTTGTGCTTTTTATTTCTAGCCACTGCAATTGCCCCACGATCATGTGCATTGATTGTGGCCTTTCTAGGGTTCAAACGGTATCAAGGAGGCTACATATCACCTCCGATCCTACAGAATGTATGCGAGAGAGACAGTCTGTAAGCAAACAACTTATATTGTGCTCTCTAAAGCCTCGTACACACGGGACGACGATCGTATACAGCAGGTTGTATGAACGACCGTTGTATGCGATATCGATCGTTCATACGCGCGATTAGAACAGCCGGCATACAACGGTCATACAAGGGGAGTTGTATGAGCAGACTAGAAAACTTGGTCGTACCAACAAGCGCTCATACGACCGTTGTATCGTGTGTACAGAGCAGTTGGTACAACAAGTTATATTGTGCAAAACACGCATGCTCCAAAGTCAGGAACGGCCGAATGCTAATTACATGCACCTGAACGTTCTTTCTGTGGTCGTACGATCGTGTAGTGCAGTCAGTATGCAAGTTATGTTATCCAACATACGATTTGAGACGATCGTAAGTACGATCGTCGTCCCATGTGTATGAGGCTTAAGGCTCCTTTCACACCGGGCCGCCCGAGCGTTAGCAGTAAAACACTGCGTTATTGCGGCGGTGGTGCGCTTTTAACTCCCCACAGGGGGTTAAACAGGTTAAAAGTGTGGGATTGCGGCGCTCCCGAATCGCTGTTCAGTGCTTTGGGAGCGCTGCCCCATTGTTTTCAATGGGCAGGGGTGGTATAGGAGAGGTGTATACTCCGCTTCCACACCACTGTAAAGATGCGGCTTGCGGGACTTTTTTTTTTTATCATCCCGCAAGCGCACCGCCCCAGTGTGAAAGCACTCCGGCTTTCACACTGGGGTGTATTGGGGGGAGTTTTTCAGGCGCTTTTTAGTCGCTATTTTTAGTGCAAAAGCACCTGAAAAACGCCTTGGTGTGAAAGGGGTCTTAATAAAACTCTGAAGTATCTGTGATATTTATGTGTAAGATAAGACTTTATATTATTGTTGTTGTTCAGAATTTATATATTTGCACAGAGCATTTCAAAATGAAGGGAGTCAGTACAGTTCTGATATAATTCATGAACCACTTCCCACAAATTCATGTACTTGTATGCAGGGGTGTGTCATGAAATTAGTGGGCCCGTGTGCAAGCTCACACCGCACCGATAATCCTAATGTCCACCAGGGACAGATCATTCTTACGTGCAGAGTTGGTCAGAGCACTATGGGCCCCCCCACCCCTCAGGGCCCGTGTTCAGTGAACACCCTGCACCCATGGATGATACACCACTGCTTGTATGTCATTTTGAGGAAATGGTTGTACCGGAGTGATGACTGCACCGGGAGACCGGGGATCAGCTTTGTTCGTGTCCCCAATATAGTAATCCAGAAGCGACATCACTTCCAGATTACTTGCCAGCCAACGGCGCCAATTTAAAAGAATCCAAAGTACACAAAGACGCCGATTTTGAATACTTTGAAGTGCAAAGGAGGGGTTTGTGGTCTTTTAGACCCCAGATCCCTCCATAAAGAGTACCTTTCACCGCCTATTACTGTCACAATGGATGTTTACATTCCTTCTGGCAACAATAAAAGTGATCAGAAAAGAAAACCTATACGTAAGTCGTGCCCACAAATGTATACAGAGTTCAAATCGCACATGTGAGGTATCTCCACAATCAGAGTGAGAGAAATAATTTTAGTCAAAAGACCTCCTCTGTAACTCTAAACTGGTGGAAAGAATTTTTCAAAATGTTGCCTATGGGGATTAAGTACCGTCGTTCGTCGCCATTCCATGAGTGTGTGCAATTTTAACTACTTCAGCCCCGGAAGGATTTTACACTTTAGGACCAGAGCACTTTTGCGATTCGGCACTGCGTCGCTTTAACTGACAATTGCGCGGTTGTGCGACGTTGTACCCAAACAAAATTTGCGTCCTTTTTTTCCACAAATAGCTCTTTCTTTTGGTGGTATTTTATTCCCTTTGCGTCATTTCTGATCGCCGCTATAAACAAAAGAGCGACAATTTTGTTAAAAAAACCCAAATTTCTTGCTTTTTGCTTAAATACAAATCCAAAAAACATATAAACTTTTTTTTTCATCGGTTTTGGCCGACTTTTATATTCTTCCTCATATTTTTGGTAAAAAAAATCGCAATTGGCGTTTATTGATTGGTTTGCGCAAAAGTTGCCGCGTTTATGGATGATAATTCATTTATGGGTTTATTTATTTATGTTTTTTACTAGTAATGGCGGCAAGCTGCGTTTTTTAGCGGTACTGCGATATTGCGACAGACGTGTCGGACCTATTTTGACACTTTTTTGGGACCACTGGCATTTATACAGTGATCAGTGCTATAAAAATGCACTGATTACTGTGTAAATGCCATTGGCAGTGAAGGGGTTAACCTGGAGGGGGTGCTCTAAGGGTTAACTGTGTTCCCTCAGTGTGTTCCAACTGTATGTGGGCTGGGCTGGCAGGGGGAGGGGAGTGATCACGGCTTCCCTATACAGGAAGCCTGTGATCTTAGCCCTTCCCCCTCTGCCAGAACAGAGATCCATGTTTACCTACAACAGTGGTTCTCAAATCCGGGCCTCGGGACCCACCAACAGGCCAGATTTTAAGTATTACCTTGGGGAGATGCAGACTAGGA
Source organism: Glandirana rugosa (assembly GCA_018402905.1). NCBI lineage: Eukaryota > Metazoa > Chordata > Amphibia > Anura > Ranidae > Glandirana > Glandirana rugosa. Next base: position 112,493 of record BLSH010221057.1, on the reverse strand, counting down.
TACTGCAATCACTGAGCAGCAAATTATATCACATGTGATGTATTTCAGTTATCCTGGAAACCTGGCCTGTTGGGGGGTCCCGAGGACCAGAGTTGAGAACCACTGACCTACACGGACCTCCGTTCTTGCACTGCGGGGGGGGCCATCGCGGATAGCCGGCGGAGATCGAGTCAGCCCTACCCGCTCCCTGCCCCCCCCCCCCAGAACACAGTGAGAGCGTGAGCGTGCAATACTCATTATCATGGCTGCCGTCAGGTGACGGAGTTTCACGATAACGGACCACTTTGCCGCAGTCACGCTGCGGCGGGCGGTAGGTAAGTGGTTAACCACTTGACCTCCGGAAAGGTTTTACCCCCTTCATGACTAGGCCCTTTTTTGCTATTTAGCACTGAGCTACATTAACTGACAATTGCACAGTCATGCAACATTGTACCCAAACAAAATGTATATTTTTTTCACACAAACAGAGCTTTTTTTTTGTGGTATTTAACACCTTCTATAGCAGAATGACGGCCGGGCGGGGGCTTTACCATTCTGACTGGACATCATATGACTTTCTTCAGAACGGCAGCTCGTACGTGCCGATCCGTGATGCGGTGTGTCCCTTGGATTCACCGCATCACAGATCTCAGTAAAGAGTCTATGACGTAGGTTCTTTACCATGTGATCAGCTGTGTCCAAACACAACTGATCTGACCACAGTATAAATAGGAAATACCAGTTATCGGAATTCCTCTTCTCACACTGACACCGTGTGAGGAGAGGAGAGCCGATAAGCGGCTTTCCTCAAAGGGGAGATCTTCCCCATTGGTAATGCCTTTCGGTGTCCAAAGTGCCGCCTTTCGGTGTCCATAAGTGCCGCCTTTCGGTGTCCATAAGTGCCGCCTTTCGGTGTCCATAAGTGCCGCCTTTCGGTGTCCATAAGTGCCGCCTTTCGGTGTCCATCAGTGCCCATCAATGCTGCATATTGGCAGGGCTGTACTGGCCATCGGGACTACCGGGAGTTTCCCGGTGGGCCGATGGCTCAGTGGGCTGGTTCAGTGACACAGTCTTTCAAAGTACTGGCTGCACGAGCCGCGCAGCCATTACTTTGATCACCACTGTACTTTCTAAAGCAGGGCCGGGCCGGTATAAGAAAGGGGCGGATCATGCCCTGGACTGGCCGGTACTATTTGCTGGAGGGGGGGCACAGGTGAAGTGCCGGGCCGGCAGTGCTTCACACTCGCCGGCACCACTAGTGTCTCTCTCTGCATGTCCTTACCCTGTGTGTCACTAACAACCGCACCGCACCAGCCTTCATCTCTGTCAGCGCCACCGCTGCCTCTTCTCTTCACAGTCCAGTCTCCCCCTAAAAAGGCACTTTGTAGGCCCGTCCCAGCGGCGTGACGTCACTCACGGCCGGAGGCGGGATGGGAGAATGGAACCACCGAGGAGGAACCACTAGAGCCTGCAAGTTCAGCAACAAAGTAAGCACTAAGCTTATACTTTGTAATCATACTGTCAGTGATTGCCATGCCATCCATAGTCAGCCACGAGCCATCCCCATCCTCACTCAGCCACCATCCCCATCCTCACTCAGCCACCATCCCCATCCTCACTCAGCCACCATCCCCATCCGCACTCAGCCACCATCCCCATCCTCACTCAGCCACCATCCCCATCCTCACTCAGCCTCCATCCCCATCCTCACTCAGCCACCATCCCCATCCTCACTCAGCCACCATCCCCATCCTCACTCAGCCACCATCCCCATCCTCGCTCAGCCACCATCCCCATCCGCGCTCAGCCACCATCCCCATCCTTCACTCCTACCCCTACCACCGACTCACTCCTACCCCTACCACCGACTCACTCCTA
>BLSH010221057.1:67742-99571 GCA_018402905.1 Glandirana rugosa | reverse complement strand
GGGGGGGGGGGGGGGGGGGAAGGGGGGAATCTGCAGATAGGTAACAGCTCTCTGCATGATGATGATTTCATGCAGAAAGCTGTCACAGATCGCCCCCCACACAGTGCACCAAGCACACTGATACCCCTGTCCCAATACACATCAGTGTCCCCATAAAACAGTCCCCAAAACATCTGTATGTCCCCAATCACATCTGTCACCATACACAAAACATCTGTCACAGTCCCCAAAACATCTGTATGTCCCCAAAACATCTGTCACAGTCCCCAAACATCTGTCTGTCCCTGTCACATCTGTCACCATACACAAAACATCTGTCTGTCCCCGTCACATCTGTCACCATACACAAAACATCTGTATGTCCCCGTCACATCTGTCACAGTCCCCGTCACATCTGTCTGTCCGCCAACACCAAATAAACTCCGATTTGGGTTATTTTTACTAAAGAAATGTAGCAGTATCATTTTTTTGTCAAAATTTATGAAGAGAAATTACTTATTTGCAAAATCTTATAACAGAAACGCAGAAAAAATGCATTGTTTTTGAAAATTTTCAGTCTTTTTTTAATTTATAGCGCAAAAAATAAAAAACCCAGGGGTGATTAAATACCACCAAAAGAAAGCTCTATTTGTGTGAAAAAAATGATAAAAATTTCATACGGGTACAACCTCGCACGACCGCGCAATTGTCATTCAAACTGCAACAGCGCTGAAAGCTGAAAATTGGTCCAGGAAGGAATGGGGTTTAAGTGCCCAGTATTGAAGTGGTTAAAGCAACAGCTGGAACCTTTCCCTGTACAAATTGGAGATGATTTTAGAAGAATAATATTTCCCTTAAAGCAACAGACTCTACCTAGTCCAGTCAGATCGTTCTGTGCAGCAGGAAGAGGTGTGAAATCTGTCCCTCAAAGCACCAGTACTCGTATCTCTCCCTAGTCCACAATCAGATCATTCAGTAATGCAGGATGAGATGTTCTGCAATCTGTCCCTCACAGAGCCAGCAGCATCCTCTCCCTAAACTACCCTGAGAGCATATGACATGCAGCACGGTGACTCCAGCCCCATATAGAGGCTGGGTGTCACGTACCTGACGGTGGAGTCTGTCTTGTGCAGGGAACAACCGCTCTTGCGCACCCGATTCAAGGACCCCTGGTAGTGGGGACAGAGGCCCAAGAGTGCGGGATGGCACAAGGGCTGGAGGATCACCGATGATGTAGCGAAGCTCCAGGAGGCGTGCAGGTAGACGGGTGGTCGTTCAGGCAGGGTCGGCAACGGGCAGGCAAGAAGGTACAAAGGATCAGGCAAAAGAGTAGTCAGAGTCCAAGCAAGGTTCGATACACGGGCGGGCAGCAAAGGTACACAGGAGCAGACAATCGGATGGTCAAGGGTAGCCGGGGTCGGAGAAGGAGGCAGACAACAGGTCGGGACAAGCCGGGTCAAACAGGAGGCAGAACAACGCAGGAACAGGTATCAGAGGCTGGGGCTCACAGGTCGGGAACGCTGTAGAACGAGCAGCACTTGTCTCCAGGGCCTCCAGGTTTAAATAGGCCCGTTTGGCGCCGTTTCCGGCGCGTGCGCGCGGGAGCGCGCGCGGGAGCGCGCGCCACCGCGGAAAATGCCAAAACAGCAGATTTGTTCCTTTTTCCTAACACTGGGTCACATGGTGCACTAGCCAATCACAGCCATGCCATTAGTAGGCATGGCTGTGATGGCTTCTAGGGAAAACCAGTGAAACACTTGTTGATTGGCTGCCCTTGGCAGCTTTTCAACACTTGTAATAAAATACCAGAACCCCGGACCCGAACCCGGACTTTTTTTGAAAAGTCCGGGTTCGGGTCTGGGTCCCGGACACCCAAAAGTTTGGTACGGACCCGAACTTTACAGTTCGGGTTCGCTCAACTCTACTCCTGAGTATAGCGATACCACATGTGTGCGACTTTTTCACAGCCTGTCCACATAGAGAGGCCCAACATGCAGAGAGCACCGTCAGGCATTCTAGGAGCATAAATTACACATATAATTTCCTAAAACCTATTACACTTTTAAAGGCCCTGGCGCACCAGGGCAATGTAATTACCCACAAAATGACCCCATTTTGGAAAGCAAACACCCCAACATATATTCTATGAGGCATTATGAGTCTTTTCAATGGTTCATTTTTTTCCACAAGTCTTCAGAAAACGCGGAAAGAAAATCAAAACGTATTTTTTTTACGCACAGTTGTCAATTTATATGATATTTCTAACACACAGCATGTACATCGGAAAAAGTACACCCCAAAATACATTCTGATACTCCTCCTGAGTATGGCGATATCACATGTGTGAGACTTTTACAGAGCCTGGCCACATAGAGAGGCCCAGCATTGAAGTAGTACCTTCAGGCGTTCTAGGAACATAAATTACACATCTCATTTCATTGCTACCTATAACTCTTTTGAAGGTCTTGGAGCACCAGGACAGTGGAATTACCCAAAAAATTACCCCATTTTGGAGAGCAAACACCCCAAGGTATATTCTATGAGGCATAGACTGCAGATAGGTACTCAGGTACTCTGATGGGTTGCAGATGGGTACTCAGGTAATCTGATGGGCTGGTGACAGGTACTTGGTTACTCTGATGGGCTGGTGACAGGTACTCGGGTACTCTGATGGGCTGGTGACAGGTGCTCTGATGGGCTGGTGACAGGTACTCAGGTACTCTAATGTGCTGATGACAGGTACCTGGGTACTCTGATTGGCTGGTGACAGGTACTCGAGTACTCTGATGGGCTGGTGGCAGGTACTTGGATACTCTGATAGGCTGATGACAGGTACTTGGGTACTCTGATGGGCTGGTCACAGGCACTCGGGTACTCTGATGGGCTGGTGACCGGTACTCAGATACTCTGATGGGCTGGTGACAGGCACTTGGGTACTCTGTTGGGCTAGTGGCAGGTACTCCGGTACTCTGATGAGCTGGTAACAGATACTCGGGTACTCTGATGGGCTGGTAAGCGGTACTCAGATGGGCTGGTGACAGGTACTCAGATGGGCTGGTGACAGGTACTCGGGTACTCAGATGGGATGGTGATAGGTACTCAGGTACTCTGATGGGCTGCAGATAGGTACTTGGGTACTCTGATGGGCTGCAGATAGGTACCGGTACTCTGATGGGCTTGTAATAGGTACTCAGGTACTCTGATGGGCTGGTGACAGGTACTTGGGTAATCTGATGGGCTGGTGACAGTTACTCAGGTACTCTGATGGGCTGCTTACAGATACTCTGTGCTGGGAACAGGTACTGTGATGGGCTGGTGACAGGTACTTAGAAGGGGTGGTGACAAGTAATTTGATGGGCTGGTGACATGGCCTCTTTATTACTGGGGGGGCAATTAGTGTGGACTGTAGGCGGTAACGAGCTGTTACCGCAATCTCCTCACACGCGATCGGTGCGTGAGAAGGAGAACCCGGTAACCACTCATTACTGCAGTTTGTTTACATTCTGCGACCGGCTGTGATTCATTGGCTCTTTACCGCGATCGGAGATGGGCTGGGTCAGGGTGACAAGCCTCGTCCCCGATTTCCCCTGGGGGCGCACACGAGCGCCGTGCATGTGACCGGTTGTGATTGGACAAGCCAGTCACGGGGTAAAGAGGCACTTTTATTGGCTCTTTACACTGATCGAGGATGGGCCGCTTCCCGAGGGACACGCCTCATCCCCAATCACCACGCTGCAGGACCCCCGAGGGGCCTGCAGGAGTGGCGAGAACGGGAGGACATCATATGATGTCCACCCTGGATGGGAGAGTGTTCCTGCTGGCGTCATATTACTATGGCCCGGTATGGAAGTGGTTAAACTAAAAGTTGAGTTGGGCTTTAACAATGCGGAATTAAAAATAGATTGTGAGGTTTCCATTTATAGATGGTATTTTTAATAATTTTAGGTGAGTCTTAAGTTGTGGATAGGGGTCAGCAACAGTGGCGGCCTGTAATGCAGGGCGCATGGCGCCGCCCCCCATCCATGCGTCTGGCCCCCTAAACTACATGCGAGGCGCTGGACGCATAGATTACGATGGTTTTTTTTTTTTTTTTTTTTTATTTTGAAGCACATGATTAGAGCCAGAGACTCTTAATAGGTTTCAAAAAAGGGTGGGCTCGGGGTGCAGAGCACTGTGCCCAGAGCTCACCCAGTTGTGTAACAATAGGGAATGAATATTCACTATTGCCTTCCTGATTCTCCTCCCAGCCAAACAGGAAGCGGGTCTAACACTGTGATGCTGAGGAGGAGACACAGGGTAAGCCGCCGCCCATCACCCAGAGGGAAGCACTGCCCGCGCCATAGGTGGAGTAAGTGCCAGGCTGGTGACAACGACCAGGGTGGGGGGTGGGTGCAGGTGACATGAACGACTGGGGGGGTGGCTGTGGGTGCACTGTTTGCCCCCCCAAAAATGTACCACCAGCTGCCACTGGTCGGCAAAATATCTTTTTATATTCAGGTGTATCCATTAGAAGATTTCCTCTTACCCTATTGTCCTTGTGATAACTCAAAGTCTTTCATTATGTTTGGAATCATCCTCACTAGAGTTGAGCGAACCCGAACTGTAAAGTCCGGGTCCGAACCGAACTTTGAGGTGTCCGTGACCCGGACCCGAACCCGGACATTTGAAAAAAAGTTTGGGTTCTGGGTTCGGGTATTTGATCTCGCCTGTTGATTAGCTGCAGGGCAGCCAATCAACAAGTGTTTCACTGGTTTGCCCTTAGAAGCCATCATAGCCATGCCTACTAATGGCATGGCTGTGATTGGCCAGTGCATCATGTGACCCAGCCTCTGTATAAGCTGGAGTCACGCAGTGCTGCATGTCACATGCTCTCTGGCTAGTTTAGGGAGAGGATGCTGCTGGCGCTGTGAGGGACAGATTGCAGATATAATAACATCTCATCCTGCATTACAGAACAATCTGATTGTGGACTAGGTAGATTACTACTACTACTACTTTTAGGGACAGATTGCAGATCTAATAACATCTCATCCTGCACTATAGAATAATCTGACTGGACTAGGTAGAGTCTACTGCTTAGAGGGACAGATTATTGTTCTCATAATCATCTTCTAGTTCTATAGGGTCAGGTTCCTGCTGTTGCTGTAAGGGACAGATTATTGTTCTAAAATCATTTTACTTCCTTTTGCAGCCCTTTAGCACTTTCCAGGACTTTTTACAGTCATTTTTATGCCGAAAAGTTCGGGTTGCCATTGACTTCAATGGGGTTCGGGGTCAAGTTCGGGTCAAGTTCCGTACCGAGCCCGAACTTTTATGCGAAGTTTGGCCGAACCCACTGAACCCGAACATCCAGGTGTTTGCTCAACTCTAATCCTCACTATAAAAAGGTATTTTAGGCAAATATTTTTTGTGAATTTAGCAAAGTTTCATACCTGGAGATTCTGCATTTGCAATTAGCAGGAGCCTTGTCTGCTTGCCACGTGTGCTGTTTCAGTTGACTGTTGGGTTGTCTATCAGGTCTGGCGGCAGGTGGCAGGCACCAACAGAAAGAGAAAACATTGCAGACTAGCAAGGCTTTTGCTAATTGCTTAACAGAAAGTTCTGTTATTGGCAGGATCTCCATATAAGAAACTGCAACAGATTCAGGATACAAAATGTACAGGCGCATCTCAAAAAAATAGAATCTCATCAAAAAAGTTAATTAATTTCAGTAATTCAATACAAAAAGTGAAACTTATATATTATATAGATTCACAGAGTGATATATTTCAAGCATTTCTTTCTTTTAATTTTGATGATTATGGCTTACAGCTAGTGAAAACCCAAGATTCAGTATTTCAGAAAAATAGATTATTACATAAGACCAATAAAAAAAAAGATTTGTAATACAGAAATGTTGGCTTACTGAAAAGTTTGCCCATCTACAGTATATTATGCACTCAATACTTGGTCGGAGCTCCTTTTGCATGAATTACTGCATCAATGCGGCGTGGCATGAAGGCGATCAGCCTGTGGCACTGCTGAAGTGTTATGGAAGCCCAGATTGCTTTGATAGCGGCCTTCAGCTTGTCTACATTGCTGGGTCTGGTGTCTATCATCTTCCTTTTGACAATACCCCACAGATTCTCTATGAGATTTAGGTCAGGCGAGTTTGCTGGCCATTCAAGCACAGTGATACAATGATCATTAAACCAGGTATTGGTACTTTTGGCAGTGTGGGAAGGTGCCAAGTCCTGCTGGAAAATGAAATCAGCATCTCCATAAAGCTGGTGAGCAGAGGGAAGCATGAAGTGCTCTATATTAGAATTTTGTGGTAGAGGGCTGCATTTACTTGATCAAACACAATGGACCAACACCAGCAGATGACATGGCTCCCCAAATCATCACTCACTGTGGAAACTTCAAACTGGACCTCAGGCAACTTGGATTCTGTGCCTCTCCACAATTCCTCCAGACTCTGAGACCTTGATTTCCAAATGAAATGCAAACTTTACTTTCATCGGAAAAGAGGACTTCGGACCACTGAGCAACAGCCCAGTCCTTTTTCTCCTTAGCCCAAGTAAGATGCTTCTGATGTCTGTTTCAGGAGTGGCTTGACACAAGGAATGCAACAGTTGTAGCCCATGTCCTGGATACATCTGTGTGGTGGCTCTTGAAGCACTGACACCAGCCGTAGTCCACTTCTTGTGAATCTCCCCCAAATTCTTGAATGGCCTTTGCATCACAATCCTCTCAAGGCTGCAGTTATCCCTGTTGCTTGTGCACTTTTGTCTGCCGCACTTTTTCCTTCCACCCAACATTCCATTAATTTCCATTGCGTAACCTACTGAGCTACACTGAGAGGCCATTTAAAGGCTCAGGAAACCTTTACAGGTGTTTTGAGTAAAGCCTCGTACACACGCGCCGATTATCGTACAACCACACATCCAACTTTTGTCCAAATTGGCTGTCCGTGGTTTTGTCTAGCATGCTGATGGTAGTCAAGTAATCGTCCAACAAAGCCGAACATAGTGACGTGTTAGGAGCGTATAAAGAGGAAGTTCAGATAATCCCGTCTGTCCCCCCCCCCAGTGTCCGAGAGCCGAGTGTAAATATGAGATCTGAGGACTTTTTGGCCCCAGATCTCATATTTAAGAGGACCTGTCATGCTTTTTTCTATTACAAGGAATGTTTACATTTCTTGTAATAGGAATAAAAGTGATCTTCTTTTTTTTTTTTTTTTTTTTTTAAACAAGAACAGTGTAAAAGTAAAAAGTAAAATAAATAATTAAAAAAAAAAAAATTTAGCACAGCATGTTCCCATTTGGGGTGCTGTCCCGGGGGGTTGGGGTGGTGTCGCCCGTGAACACCCCTGACGCCAGACAGGGGACTGGCCCACAGTAGGGCTAGGGCTATTCCGTATGGTAATTTATCACTCTTTGTATAACAATTGATAATCTACAGTTTTGTAAATGTCTCAGATCCTTTTAGGCCTGGATTTTATTATATGTACTATATCTGTTTGTATTGATATGACTTATGCTTCAATAAAAATCTATTGAAACAAAAAAAAAAAAATTTAAAGCACCTTGCAAGCTTGCGTGTTGAAGTGAACGCATACGTAAGTCCCGCCCACATATGAAAACGTTGTGCAAACCACACATGTGAGGTATCGCCGCGATCGTCAGAGCGAGAGCAACAATTCTATCACTAGCCCTCCTCTCTAGCTCAAAACTGCTAACCTGTAGAATTTTTTAAACGTCGCCAATGGAGATTTTTAAGCTGCAAAGTTTGTCACCATTCTGCGAGCGGACACAATTTTGAAGCATGACATGGGTATAATTTTACTCGGCGTAACATTATCTTTCACAATACGGAAAAAAATTGGCCTAACTCTACTGTTTTTTCTTATTTTTTAACTAAAAAAACTGAATTTATTTTTAAAAAAGCACGCTTGGAAGAGCTCTGCGCAAATACGGTGTGACATAAAGTTTTTCAATGACTGCCATTTTATTCTCTAGGGTGTTAGAAAAATATATATATATAATGTTTGTGGGTTCTAAGTAATATAAATAAAAATTAAACAGTATTGCGCTAAAAGTCCCAGTGCAGCAGCAACATATAGTGTGATAATAACACCAAATAACAATATCAAAAAAAACAGTTGCGCAAAAAAGTGAAAGATCAATAACTAATTATGATGGATCAAATAAAAATATGTCAAAAAAACATTGAAAGTCCTTTCGCAATCCAACTTGCATCACATAAAGAAATAAATACTTCAATAATCAATCCAAAAGTCCAAGTACCAACACCGTGAAATGTGAAAAATTATATAACAATATGTTGAATGCTGATTCCTCATTAAGGTACGCCAAACCAGGTGATGAGACCGCCACCAGAGATAAACACACCTCTATTGTTATAAAGGGTACTCTTACCGGAGGTTATGGACTTACTATCGCTAGCAAGTCTTTCAGGCTGGCAGATAGTAACCCTCTGCGGGGTCTCTCATCAGAGAGACAGGAAGAGAGGATCCTCTCTGATGAGAGACCCCGCAGAGGGTTACTATCTGCCAGCCTGAAAGACTTGCTAGCGATAGTAAGTCCATAACCTCCGGTAAGAGTACCCTTTATAACAATAGAGGTGTGTTTATCTCTGGTGGCGGTCTCATCACCTGTTTGGCGTACCTTAATGAGGAATCAGCATTCAACATATTGTTATATAATTTTTCACATTTCACGGTGTTGGTACTTGGACTTTTGGATTGATTATTGAAGTATTTATTTCTTTATGTGATGCAAGTTGGATTGCGAAAGGACTTTCAATGTTTTTTTGACATATTTTTATTTGATCCATCATAATTAGTTATTGATCTTTCACTTTTTTGCGCAACTGTTTTTTTTTGATATTTTTTTTTGAGATCTAAGTAATATAGCAAAAAAAAATGATTTTAACTTGTAAACAAAGAACCCAAAAAACAGGCCCCTGATTAAAGTGGTTAATTAGCTGATCGGTGTGACACCATGAGTCTACAATATTGAATTTTTTCACAATTTTCTAACTTTCTGGGATACTGAATTCTGGGTTTTCACTAGCTGTAAGCCATAATCATCAAAATTAAAAGAAAGAAAGGCTTGAAATATATCACTCTGTGTGTAATATATGAGTTTCACTTTTTGAATTGAATTACTGAAATAAATTAACCTTTTCATGATATGCAAATTTTTTTTAGATGCACCTGTATATGTACTTTAACATGTTCCTCAATTTATCTGGCCTTGGTTTGCATAGTCTGGGTACAATTTGTTGTACAACTTGGCCTTTAATTCTTAAACAAGTTATTTATTTCCACAGATGTACAAATCCTGATGCAAATCCCTGCGATCTCATTCATCATATTCAACTGATCTATAAATCCATGGTGCCTTCTGAGAACAAGACGCTTTCTGGCTTTGTCCTGCTGGGATTTTCTGATACACCTCATCTTCTTCTCACTCTCTTCTCCTTATTCTTGATTGCATATGTCTTTTGCATTGCAGGAAACGCCTTTATCTTCACACTTATTACATCACAGCCTCAGCTTCAAAACCCAATGTACGTCTTGATGGGGAACCTTGCCATTGTGGATGTATTTTTTACCTCCATTATTATTCCCAGGGCCTTGTATGGCCTTCTGTCTGGGGACACCCATATCTCCACCCATGGCTGCTTCATTCAACTCTTTCTGTTTCTGGCAGTGGGCAACATGGATAGTTTTTTGTTGGCCATCATGGCCTTAGATCGTTATTGTGCAGTTTGTTTTCCCCTACGTTATCTGTCAATTATGAACAAGAGGACTTGTATCTGTCTTGTGGCTATCTCTTGGGTCATTGAGTGTCTTCACTCTACTTTGTACACTGTGCTGACTTCTGCTCAACTGCACTGTGGTTGGCTTATCCATCATTTCTTCTGTGATCTTCCTGTAATAATGATGTTGGCCTGTTCAGGAGCTTCAGACACTCTGCAGAAGGTTACCTTCATCGAAGGTCCCATTGTCATCTTTGGGCCAGTGTTCTTCATTCTTATGTCCTACATACTCATCATCAAAGCAGTGTTAACTTTACACTCACCCAAAGGAAGGTGGAAGACCTTTTCCACTTGCTCATCTCACCTCACCATGGTCATTCTCTTCTACAGCACAGTCATATTTATGTACTTTCGGCCAGGCTCCATCTACTCACCGACCTACGATCGGGTCATCAGTGTGGTGTACAGCATCATTATACCAATGCTCAACCCATTTATTTACAGCCTGAGAAACAAGATGGTAAAAAATGCTGTAAGAAAATTTCTAACTTGAACTCAGAAAATATTGCTGTAACCTGTACCTACATAGGAAGCCTATAGATGAAATATCTGCTGTGTAGCGTCTATATGAAGACAAAGAAACATAGAAAATTGACAGCAGAAAAAAGTGGTCCATCGAGTCTTTTTTCCCATTTGGAAAGTTTTCTTCTTAATACACCATCAGAAGAACTCATTATAGATCTGCTATGGATTCATATTTTTGTCATGCTGCTTAAAGGTTTCTTTCTTAGTTGTCGTCAATGTACATGTGTTCCCCAGATTAATTGTTTGAAAATTTCTTTGGACTTTAGTGAATATTGGACAAAAGATCTAATGCACTTTGACAAGTACCTATATAAGTGTGGAAAATAAAGTAGATGCAAATTAACTCACTAAGCACTTTTATAATCTTTGACATCTTAAAGCCCAACTCTGGGTAAAACCCTTTTTTTCCCATGCGGTAGGGCTGTGCCCGCACTGCACAGGTCAACTGCTCATTTTGTCTAGGGGTGAGCAGAAAGCTTATACTAACTGTATTCTTCAACCCTCGGGATAAAGGTGCTCCCCCACAGTCCAGCGGTGGACTGTTGCTGGTCTATGAAGCCTGCTCTTGGTGTGATGACACAGTGATAGTCCACTATTCAAATTGGAAGATTAGGTAAGTATATCCATTGGGGAATGGCCTGGTGAGCTCTCTTCCCCAGGGTCTGTGGCCAGGGGAGGTACAATATCTCACAAAAGCGAGTACACCCCTCACATTTTACTATATATTGTGACAACACTGAAGAAATAACACTTTGCTACAATGTAAAGTAGTGAGTGTACAGCTTGTATAACAGTGTAAATTTGCTGTCCCCTCAAAATAACTCAACACAGCCATTAATGTCTAAACCGCTGGCAACAAAAGTGAGTACACCCCTAATTGAAAATGTCCGAATTGGGCCCAAAGTGTCAATATTTTGTGTGGTCACCATTATTTTACAGCACTGTCTTAACCCCCTTGGGCATGGAGTTCACCAGAGGTTCACAGTTTGCCACTGGAGTCCTCTTCCACTCCTCCATGAGGGTATCACGGAGCTGGTGGATGTTAGAGACCTTGCGCTCCTTTACCTTGCGTTTGAGGAACTCCACAGATGCTTAATAGGGTTTAGGTCTGGATACATGTTTGACCAGTCCATCACCTTTACCCCCAGCTTCTTTAGCAAGGCAGTGGTCGTCTTGGAGGTGTGTTTGGGGTCATTATCATGTTGGAATACTGCCCTGCGGCCCAGTCTCTGAAGGGAGGGGGATCATGCTCTGCTTCAGTATGTAACAGTACATGTTATCATTCATGGTTCCCTCAATGAAGTGTAGCTCCCCAGTGCCGGCAACACTCATGCAGTCCCAGACCATGACACTCCCACCACCATGCTTGACTGTAGGCAAGACAACTTGTCATTGTATTCCTCACCTGGTTGCCGCCACACACGCTGGACACCATCTGAACCAAATAAGTTTATCTTGGTCTCATCAGACCACAGGACATGGTTCCAGTAATCCATGTCCTTAGTCTGCTTGTCTTCAGCAAACTGTTTGCGGTCTTTCTTGTGCATCATATTTAGAAAATGCTTCCTTCTGGGACAACAGCCATGCAGACCAATTTGATGCACTGTGTGGCATATGGTCTGAGCACTGACAGGCTGACCTCCCCCCCACACCCCTTCAACCTCTGCAGCAATGCTGGCAGCACTCACACATCTATTTCCCAAAGACAACCTCTGGATATGATGCTGAGCACATGCAGTTAACTTCTTTGTTTGACCATGGCGAGGTCTGTTCTGAGTGGAACCTGTCCTGTTAAACCGCTGTATGTTCTTGGCCACCGTGCTGCAGCTCCGTTTCAGGGTCTTGTCAATCTTCTTATAGCCTAGGCCATCTTTATGTACAGCAACAATACTTTTTTTTCAAATCCTCAGAGTTCTGTGCCTTGTTGAACTTCCATTGACCAGTATGAGAGAGTGAGAGTAATAACACCAAATTTAACACACCTGCTCTCCATTCACACCCGAGACCTTGTACTTGTAACACTAACGAGTCACATGACACCGGGGAGGGAAAATGGCTAATTGGGCCCAATTTGGACATTTTCACTTTTGTTGTCAGCGGTTTAGACATTAAAAGCTGTATATTGTTTACCTAACTTTAAGCTCTATTATCTCGCTGCCCATCTAGCACGGATAATAGACTGGAATTGTCATGGGACGGAGAAAGACTGGGTTCAGCTGGAAAACAATAGCTCTCCCCTGCCCCTGCGATTTCTCCCCTGGACACAATTTCAAAAACTCCCGGGCGACATCAAATCGAATCCCACGATAGGGCCAACCCTAGATGCCTTTCATGCAATGAATAAAACTATGGCACTTTCCTCCAGCCCCGGACCATTAACGCCGATCGCCTCAAACCCTGACTTCACACCTGGGCTAGAAAAGGGTAGGATTCCGCCAAGAGACGAAAAAACGCCACTCCTGGCACTACACTGCATTGACAATAACCGCATCGCCTCCCTCGAATCCATAAACACACAACTTGATCAGCATTCTCCACTGTCTTTTTGGACTTACCGCCAGATACACAACTACCTCGCCACACTAAACAAACGTGACCTCCACAGACCTCTAACACCGTTTGAAAATATTTGTCTTTCAGGCGAACCTGTAGACAGATCTACATCACTGATGTACTCCTTACTACTGGGTGCCAATACCTCTTCCACCTCCAACGCACGACAATATTGGGAAAACTCACTACAAACAAATTTCTCAGATGAACAATGGTCGAGGGCAAACATCTTTGCTCATAAAGGCTCTATTAGCACACGCACACAGGAGATGTCCTACAAATTATTGACGAACTGGTACGCCACCCCTACCAAGCTGAAAAAATGGTACCCCCAATCCTCAGACCTATGCTGGCGATGTGGACGAGACACGGGCTCACTAACACACATTTGGTGGTCCTGTGATGCCATCACTCCATTCTGGAACAAAGTGAAGGACATAATAAAGCACATTACAGAGACCAATATAGATCTCACACCAGCTTGTTGCCTACTCCACATCACGTCCGGATCAATGAGACACTACAAACGCTCGATAGTAAGACATCTCCTCAATGCTGCCAAGCTGCTGATTCCCAGATACTGGAAATCTATATGCACCCCGACAGTCGCAGAGTGGTTACGAGAAATAGATACGATTCACCAAATGGAAGAACTAGTAGCCATAGCAAACGACACAGTGGAAAGATACCACACACAATGGTCTCCTTGGATCATTTATCGCTACTCCACCCAATTCACCCAAGCTTTGCATTCTTAACGGTGTCATTACTAGCACTACCAAAAACTTACTGCCATTGCCCTTCCCCAGACTACAAGGCCAACCTGCATACTAAAAACCTGCTCAGCACTACAAACTGTGCAACCATATTAAAGTCCGATGCTTAGACCCACATCTTTCTACCGACATGCCGGTGGGATAGGGCGGCCCCCCACCTTGTGACACAGATTGCTCCCACATGGGGTGTCACCTGGTGGCAGGGTCTTAGCCCCCACCCCCCCCCCTCTGCTCTAAGATGTAGAGTTGCATGCTAAACACAACAGTGGGCTGCTTTACTCTCACTCCCATGATGGGTCATGACAACTCATCTGTTCCCATTCAATGGACTCAATTATAACTGCTGATTTATATGAAGAGATTGACACGTACGTTCTACTTATATGCTTGTGAAATGTATATCTTACTGACTGGTATGACCTGTATACCTTGCTTGTTAAAACAATAAAAAATTTTGCAATGAAAAAAAAAAAAAGCTGTATATTGAGTTATTTTGGGGGGGCAGCAAATTGACACTGTTATACAAGCTGTACAATCACTACTTTACATTGTAGCAAAGTGTCATTTCTTCAGTGTTGTCACATGAAAAGATATAATAAAATATTTACAAAAATGTGAGGGGTGTACTCACTTTTGTGAGATACTGTATATTGTGTGGGGTACCGTTATAATCCTTGATATTTAGCTGGTTAGGGTTCATTTTGTCTATGAATTATGATTTAGGATGAGGTACCAGACATATATTGTCCAAGTTGAGGGCTTTCCATTGAGGTCCTCCTCCCAAACTTATATTTCTAGCCAGCATTATATTAGTTTGTAATAAATTCTTTTTTCTTGACCATTATGAATTTTTTTTCAAAAACTAAAGGCATTTTTTTTTGGGGGGGGGGGGGGGTTAGCATAAGGGAGGGCTTTAACCATTTCTTGCCATTTGTGTTCCATTTTGGAGATTTCCTTTCACTTCCTGTCCCATAGCCAAAACCAATAGTGAGAGGAAATCTCTCCAAAGTGAGGGAGGGCTGTCCCAAATGGAATATTTCCCTTCCTTTTTTCTTTTTTGTTTACAAATTATTTTTATTATAGTAAAGGTCATAGTACAATAAACTCATAAAAAACGAACATATGTAATGATGGTACAGAGTTCAAGTACACACAGGGTATAGTTAAATAAAGGATAAATATTAACGGTTCAGCAGAATAGTAATAATGTACAAAACATTTAGAATTATTTGGTATCAAAACAGTGTTCTTTCAGCAAGAGAAACCGCATACAAAATTGTTAAGGCGTTGTAGGTTTGTGGGGGAACATGCAAAACAAGAAAGATAAAATGGGTGAAATATGTAAAAAAAATTTTTTAAAGTAATGATATGTCCCAGGGGCAGTGGCAGCCTGCCCCCCTCCCCCCGTCCATGCGTCCGGCCCCCTAATCTACATGCGGGGCGCCGGATGCATGGATTCCAATGGGGGGTGTTTTTTTGAAGCACATGATTAGAGCCAGAGGCTCTAATAAGCTTAAAAATGGGGTGGGCTCAGGTCGCAGGCTGGAGGAGAAGACTGACCAACCCACCAGCCATCACTGTGACCATGGATGGCTCACCCACAGCGGCTCAGCCATCCACCACTCCCCAGCTCAGACAGGGGAAGAAGGAGGAGGAGAAATCGGAGTCATTCCGGGCAGGTAAGGAGGCTTGTGGATTGAGGTTGTTTCCTGCATACATTTCCCCCTGGGGGGCTGGAACTGCCTCTCCCGAATTATCGAGCACCAGTCGCCACTGCCCAGGGGGTCCATTTATTCTTAAAAATGTGCATGGTATCAAAAAGTATATGATGGATATGCTCTAAAAGTTTGATTTCTTTCCATTCCATTTATAACCTGAGCAGGGGCGGCCTGTCCATTAAGGGTGCACGGGTGCACATAGTGTGGCTTGTGGCACAGAGCGTGCAGCCACAAGCCCTTAGAAAGGCAAATGAACATTTGCCTTTCTAACATTAAACCACCCTCCGCCAATCAGGAAGCCTAATATGTTACCGGTTTTCAAATTGGCGGAGAAGACAGGTGATCCTATTCCTATTATCATCGGAGGAGGGGGTTGCACGGCCAAAGCCAAGTCACTCCCCACTCGCTGGACACTGCTCGCTGCCTGCCTGCTGCCCTCTCCTAGAAGGGGTAAGTGTGGGACTTTGATGTCTCTACTATCCTGTCGAGGGGGGTACTGTCAGTGTCGCGAGACCTGCGGCGGGGAGGCCTGTATATACCCCTAACTGTGATGCTGCTGTATACCCCTATCTGTGGTGCTGTATACCCCTATCTATGGTGCTGTATACCCCTATCTATGGTGCTGTATACCCCTATCTATGGTGCTGTATATACCTATCTGTGGTGCTGTATATCCTTCTCTGTGGTGCTGTATATCCCTATCTGTGGTTCTTTTATATTATTATTATTATACAGGATATACATAGAGCCAAAAGTTTGCGCAGCACTGTACAATAAAGAAGGGACACAGTACAATTACAATACAGTTCAATACAGAAGGAATAGGAAGAAATAACCAAGGAGTGAATAAGTTGTTTTGTGGTGTCGTTGGTCAGGAAGGGGTGTATTCTGGAGATGTTGCAGAGGTTAAGGTGGCAAGATTTAGCCAGTGATTGAATGTGGGGGCTGAAAGAGAGGTCGGAGTCTAGGATTACACCCAGCACCCTGACATGTGTGGAAGGACCAATGGTTGTGCCGTTGATCTCAATGGTAGTCACGAGGAGGGGACCGGGGAGGAAGAAATATTACAAGCTCAGTTTTAGAAAGATTGAGTTTGAGGAAGTGGCGTGACATTCATACCGATATGTCATTCAGTAGGTTTGTGATGCGTGAGGTGCAGAGTTGAGAAGTCTAGAGATAGATCTGGATGTCGTCAGCATAGAGGTGGTAATTGAAGCCATGGGAAGTTATCAACTGGCCCAGTGAAGAGATATAGAGGGAGAATAATAGGGGCCCAAGGACAGAGCCTTTGGGTACCCCAACAGAAAGAGATAGAGCAGCGGAGGAGATGTTGTTGTATGTGACACTGAAGGTGCGCTGAGATAGGTAGGAGGAGAACCAGGAAGGAGCAAAGTGTCGGAGGCCAAGGGAGTGGAGTTTATTGAGGAGGATTGGGTGGTCAACTGTGTCAAAGGCAGCAGAAAGGTCTAAGAGTATGAGTATGGAGTACTGGCCATTGGTTTTAGCAGTTATTCAGTCATTGGTGAGTTTTAGTAGGGCAGGTTCAGCTGAATGTTGTGGGCGGAAGCCGGATTGTAGGGGATTGAGGAGGTTGTTGTCAGTGAAGTAGCAACTCATACGGTTGTGGACAAGGTGTTCAAGAAACTTGGAGGCCAACGGGAGCAGGGGAATGGGTCTTAAGTTATTCAAAAAGGTGGGGTCCAGTGAGGGTTTTTTTAGTATGGGGGTAACCAGTGCATGTTTGAATGGAGAGGGAAAGGTGCCGAAAGAGAGGGAGAGGTTGAAGATGTGGGTTAGAGAGTTTATGACAGAGCAGGAGGGTAGTCGTAGTAGTTGCGAGGGGACAGGGTCCAGGGGGACAGGTGGTGGGGTGGGCTGTGGGAAGGAATTTGGCAACTTCCTCATAGCTAACAGGATTATAGGAGGGAAGTGTTGAGTGGGGTGTTGGACTTGGTGTGTTGGTTGGTGGAGGAAGCTGGACGCAGGATATCTCATCACGAATTGTGTCAATTTTGTTTTTGAAGTAATTGGCAATCTCCTGGGAAGTGAGCAAGTTGGTGGGTGGAGGCAGTGGGGGGTGGAGTAAGGAATTAAGGGTAGAGAAGAGTTGACAAGGCTTGGATAAGAGGGATTTGATGAGAGTGGTGTAGTAGATTTATTTAGCGGAGTGGAGGCAGGAGTTGTATTTGAGAAGGGTAGATTTGTAGAGGATGAAGTCTTGTAGGGATTTAGTTTTACGCCACACTCACTCAAGAGCACGACTTTGTTTCTTGAGACTTCTGGTGTCATCTGTTTGTCAGGGTTGTAGCAGACGAGGCCTGGTTCTGCGTGTAGAGATGGGGGCAAGTGTGTCCAGGGAGGATGACAACATGTTGTTGTAAACAGAAGTGACCAGGTCTGGGCAGGACAGGGGTGCGATTTCATCATAAAGGCAATCAGTAGCACAATGAAAAAGGGATGGGTTGAGTTGGCAAAGGTTCCTGCGGGTAACTGTTTGCAGGTTGGTGGCATGGGAGGTAGGAGACAGGGAGAGTGTGAAACCGATGCGGTTGGGATCGGAGAAAGGAAAGGGGGTGTTAGAGAAGTTGCAGGGAGTGCAAAGGTGGGAGAATACAAGGTCAAGAGTGTTGCCATTCGAGTGAGTGGTGGTTTGTGTCCATTGTGTTAGGTTGAAGGAGGAGGTTAAATTGAGCAGTTGGGAAGTGGCTGCGGTGTTAGCATTGACTGGAATGTTAAAGTCTCCAAGGATGATGGCAGGTACTTCAAAGGAGAAGTAGGGTAGCCATGCAGAGAAGTCGTCAAGAAAGCATGACACAGGGCCAGGGGGTCAGTATATTATTGCAACCCTCAAACAAACTGGAGAAATTAGACAAATTCAGTGCATTTCAAAAGAACAGAGGGAAAGAGAGGGAGGTGTAGGAAGAACCTGGAAGGTACTTTTTGGGGAGAGTCCGCCTCCTTTTCATCCGCTGGCTCTGGGTGAGTGAGTCCAGAGGAGGCCCCCATGGCAGAGGGCGGCTGGAGGGGTGGTGTCGGATTCCTGGAGCCAGGTTTCGGTAATAGCAAGAAAATTGTGGAAGTTGGAAAGGAAAAGGTCATTGACGGACGCAAGTTTGTTGGAGACCGAGCGGGGATTCCAGAGGGCACACATAACGGGGGGGCTGACTCTTGGAATCATGGGAACTGAGATAAGACAGCGAGAGTTACGACTATTGTCATAGAAGCTAGACTGCCAGTTCTGGGGGTAAGGGTTGGCTGGAGGAGGGCCAGGGTTTAGGGCAATATCCCCAGACATAAGGAGTAGTAGGAGGGTGAGGGCAGTAAGGTGGGAGTGGGACCTATATGAGGGCTGGCGCTGCAGTGAAGTGTAGGTGGTAGCATTGTGTGGGCTCAGAATGAGTAGGAGGTGATAAGTGCAATAATATTGAGAGGGCAAAAGTGAAGGGGATATGTATAGTCTGAGGGTTGGCAAAGGGGGGTTAAGAAATGAGAGTTTGAGGAAAGAGGTTGTTACTAAAGAAGATAAGTATGAGCATGTTGGAGAGTAGAGAGAGGGGGGAAAGAGTGAAATTTACAGAGTTTGTAATGGATAGCTAATGTTTGTACTTGCCTTTAAAGTAGTGCCTTATTTAAAGCGGTAGTAAACCCTAAAATCTGTTTTTACCTACAGGTAAGGCTATAATAAGGCTTACCTGTAGGTAAAAAAAATGTCTCCTAAACCTACATGGTTTAGGAGATATTTGCCCTGCATGCAGCCGCTGACATTAGCGGCGCATGCGCTCTGACGATCCGGCCGAAGCGGCCGGCAACTCAGAGCTGGCTGCCGGAGCGAAGAGCTCCCGCGCTCATGTGCGGGAGTGACGTCACGCGGCTCCGGCCACTCACAGCGCCGGAGCCGCGTACCCGGAAGAAAGAAGAGGACCAACATGTCCGCGTCCTTAGCGCTGACCGACTCGGGCATTGGGGGCCTCGTTCTAAGGTAAGTATTTATACGCATATGCATACTAACATATTATGCTATTGTCTTGCAGGATTTTTTTTTATTTTTTTTTTTGTCAGCGGGTTTACTACCGCTTTAATGTGCTGTTTTGAAAGTGCCAAAACTTAAACGCGCAGTGAAACTTTAACCAAACAGTGGCCAACCTGTCCCTCGCCAGCCGTCCCAAGAGTTAAACTAAATGTATACTGAGATGGGGTTGGGAGAGGTTAACAATTATTCAATTTAGAGCTAATCAAAAGGCACATGGAGAAAGTGGGGAGTTTTCTAAAACAAATTGCTAAGCAGGAGAGAGACTGCAAGATAAGCATAGGTGTTTGATCTTGGCTATCTATGGTGCTGTATACCCCTATCTGTGGTGCTGTATATACCTATGTATGGTGCTGTGTATACCTATCTGTGGTGCTGCATATACCCCTCTCTGTGATACTGCATATACCCCTCTCTGTGATACTGTATATACCCCCCTCTGTGATGCTGTATATACCCCTCTGTGGTGCTGTATATACTCCTATCTGGTGATGCTGGGCTGTATACTCCTGACACAATGGGTCGAATATATAAGGGGTGGGGCTTATGAGAAGTGTGAGGGGTCACAAAGGAAGGGTGGGGTCTGGCGCCCCACCCCCCATCCTAAAATGTCACCAACTGCCACTGAACCTGAGGCCAAGGTATAGAGGTAGAGCACCAGTTAAATGCCGTGTCCAGTGGATGGAACTAAACAGATATGGATTAGTCTAGAGCTAAATATGGGTGTATTATTATCATACAGGATTTATATAAAGCCAACAGTTTGCGCAGCGTTTAACAAAATTAAGGCAGCCATTAGTTACATTACGATTTGGTACAAGAGGAATCAGAGGGCCCTGCTTGTTAGAGCTGACAATCTAAGAGGGAAGGTGAATGTGAACAAAAGGCACATCTGGGGTGTTAAAGAAATTGTTCTACCCGTTAATTGCTCAATGCAGTTTGCAGTTCCAAAAAATATGTAAAAAAGTGCCCTGATCAGGGCTGCCACTAAAGCACAAGGGGGTGTTAATGAGTAAAAAAAAAAAATAATCATTTTATCAGGGGTTAAATACCACCTAGTATGTAGCCTAATAGCCAATTCCCTAACTGATATTGCTCTAGGTACAATTTTGTAAGTTTCATAACCTGATATCCCATTCATCTTGTGAAAAAGGTTGGTCCAAGTCGATCTCCCATTTGAAGCATTGATTTAGACTTTTCTGATAGGGAAAATTAATTTAGACTATGATATATCCGAGAGATCATTCTCTTATTTCTTGGTGAAATTGTGAAAAAGGGGTTTGTAGACTAAGAAAATAATATTTCTGAACAAAGTTCTTAAAGGGGTTGATTTACTAAAGCTGGAGAGTGTAAAAACCAGTGAAGCTGTGCATGCTAGCTAATCAGCTTCTAACCTCAGCTTGTTCAATCAAGCTTTGACAATAAAAACTTGAAGCTGATTGGTTTCTGTGTGGAGCTGCACCAAATTTTGCACTTTCAAGCTTTAGTAAATCAACCCCAAAGTGTTTGTTAAGTCAAAAAGATACATTTCTGCCAGCCCCTGTATCATAGTTAGACATAACATAGTGTGTACGTTTTTTCTTCTTGCTTGTAAATAACGTTGTAGAGTTATCTTTAGGTTGGTCATGTGACTCGCAGCCGCTGTATACCTCTGATATATGGCTACTGCAGTAGGGGCCAAGATCTCCCTCCTGACGTCAGCCAGGGAGGTGACGTGGCCCCTCCCGCAGAAGCCCTGTATTGAAGATGTAAAGCAGCCGCGAGTCACATGACCGGCCTGAAGATAACTCTACAATGGTATTTATAAGCCTAATTTTTAGCTAAAATGTACACAGTGTGGTATGCCTGCCTTTATTTATACTAATAGTGGGGGGGGGGGGTGGGGGGGGGGAGACACAGAGCTGACAGGCAGGGAGGAAAGGGTGAGGGGGAGAGATGAGAGCAGAGAGGACAGCTGCAGATGACAAAGGGACATACTCAGACAATGATGGTCAGGGCTCAGCAGCCCTGATTTTCGTGGTCAAATCAGAGAGGGGGATACAGGAAGTTGAAGGATCAGGGAGTTTTTTTACAGTTTAGAGGGGAGATATTGCACAGCACAAGCACTGTGCTGTTTAACCACTTGCTTACTGGGCACTTAAATCCCCTCCCTGCCCAGGCCGATTTTCAGCTTTCAGTGCTCCTACTCTTTGATCATGCAACAACCCAATTAAAGTTTTTATCATTTTTTTCACACAAATAGACCTTTTTTTGGTGGTATTTAATCACTACTGGGTATTTTATTTTTTGCTGAGAAAGAGCGAAAATTTTGAAAAAAAAAAACTTTCATCCTTTGTTATAAAATTTTGAAGACAGGTAATTTTTCTCCTTCACACATGTGTGCTGATGAGGCTGCACTGATGGGCACGGTGAGGCTGCACTGATGGGCACTGATGCGGCAGCACTGATGGGCACTGATAGGTGACACTAAGAGGTGGCACTGATGGTTGGCAATGATGGGTGGCACTGAAGGGCACTGATAGGTGGCACTGATGGGCACTGATAGGTGGCATTGATGAGGCATTGATAGGTGGCACTGGTGGGCACTGGTAGGTGGCACTGGTGGGTACTGGTAGGTGGCACTGGTAGGTACTGATAGGTGGCACTGGTGGGCACTGGCAGGTGGCACTGGTGGGCACAGATGAGGCAGCTGCAACTCCCTGTCTGAGGGACCGATATCCCTCGGACAGAAGCTGGTGATCGGCTTTTTTTTCCCTCAAGCTGATAGCGTGAGGGAAAAAAAATACCAATCACGATCTTCTGTTTACATAACATGAACAGCTGTCATTGGCTGACAGCTGATCACGTTGTAAGTGGCCGGGACCAGCTATCACAGACAGCGGCATGCTCACCCTGCAGGGACGTGCACACAACGCATGCTTGGGAGGACGTCCTGGCAATTATGGCCTGCGCTGTAGCCGTCTTTTGAACATTATCTGAATTTTTTTGGGGTTATCAAACACTTTAATTTGCGTGTAGTTTGACTGTTCTGATAGCGTGAGGGTATAATCTGATTGTAGATCTATGAAAGAGCGAAATTTGTTGTTTAGAGTAAGAGATTTTAAACTAACTAGGTTAAGTATTTGCTATATGGCAAAGGAGTTTTGGTTTCTATAAGCGGGGCAAAATAAGGATCACCCAGGAAAGTCAGGGAAGTGCAATGACCCTTTAAAAACTCCCTGTTGATGATTTACATTTTTTTTTTTTGTTTTTCATTCCTGGTAAATATCATATGTGTTTGATTATTAATTTAAAAGATTATAATACCTTGGGACCTAATTAATTGGGAATTTGTCTCCCTGTATTCCTTGCAAGCAGGGTGTATAATTGTGCCATATGGGGGACATCTTGGCCCCTCTGGGATTTTGTGCTGTCTATAAATTATTTTCTGATCCTGATATTGACAAAGACAGCAGAGAAGTCCATTCTATAACGAAGGGACCGACAGTGCTATCCTTGGATGCTGACTCTCACTATATACAAATATGCAATAAATTACAGATTGTGACATCTAAGATAACCTATGACCAGTAGTAGGTAAGTAGTCCTGTTTTTTATGAAAAACATAAAGACTTTGTTTTCCCCTTAAAGTAGAACTATAGGCAAACTTTTACGGACATACCCACCAGTGCATGTAATGTGCATCGCAAATAATGTACAGACATTTTGCAGCTACAGTAGAAGGAGCTGAACCTCCGAGCGCGTAACCTGCCCTGTTCCAGTGTGCTCTTCCTGTGTGTATCCTGGCCGCCTCCCTGGCTCCGGTGATATCACATCCTGCGGTCCACGGTGGTCCTTCTCTGTCAGCCTCAGTACACCATGGCACCAGTGTCCTCTGTGCACAGTGCGATACCCGGCGATGGATTTGAGCGCCCCCTCCCTTTCATCAGATGAGCCTATTTTACATTTTTTTCTTCCTGTGAGTGCTTTTACTCCTGTGATTAAACTGCACTCAGTTGGTGCTTCCTGCTTTGTCTTTCCTGCCTGACACCCCCACTACAGCCCCTGACCCCCTAATACAGCCCCTAACACCCCCACTTGTATTGCTTCACTTCAAGTACATTTTTGTTTTACATACATGCTAGGGTTGCCATCTTTTCTTCAAGCCAAACCCAAACACTTTAGCAGCGCACGGCAAATTTTTTTCTTTTTGTGGTACATTAAATTCATTACCTCTGTACAATGCAACGCACGGCAATTTGTTATGTAGTATACACTATACATATAGTTTTGTGATTAAATAACATTTCTGATCATATGGAGTTAATCGCAAGAGTCCCCCTTTATATCAGAGTCAATAGAGTCCCCCTTTATATCTGAATCTGAAAAGAGTTTGCTCTTATATCTGAATCCACAGGGTTCCTTCCGCTTTACATCTGATTCTGCAGTTTCGCTTTACATCTGAATCCACAGAGTTTTCCTTTACATCTGAATCTGTGTTGGAGAGGAGTGTGGAGGAGGCATGTGGAGGGTATGACTAACAGTGGGCAGTATGTAACGGAGAGGAGTGTGGATGGTATGACTGACAGTGGGCAGTATGTACCGGAGAGGAGTGTGGAGGATATGTTGGGTGCAGTATGTACAGGAGAGGAGTGTGGAGGATATGTTGGGTGCAGTATGTACAGGAGAGGAGTGTGGAGGGTAGGATGGGTGCAGTATGTACAGGAGAAGAGTGCGGAGGGTAGGATGGGTGCAGTATGTAAAAAAGAGGAGTGTGGAGGGTATTGTGGGTGCAGTATGTACAGGAGAGGAGTGTGTAGGGTATAATGGGGCAGTATGTACAGGAGAGGAGTGTGGAGGGTAGCATGGGTGCAGTATGTACAAAAGAGGAGTGTGGAGGGTATAGTGGGTGCAGTATGTACAGGAGAGGAGTGCGGAGGGTATGATGGGGGCAGTATGTAAAGGAGAGGAGTGCGGAGTGTATAATGGGGGCAGTATGTACAGGAGAGGAGTGCGGAGGGTATGATGGGGGCAGTATGTACAGGAGAGGTGTGTGGAGGGTATGATGGGGGCAGAATGGGGAAGGATTTCTTGCAGTGTCTGTGGGGTGACCTGGAGTGATGTTGGGAAGGTAAGTGACCATGGAATGATGCCCAGCTCTGAGTGATGTCAGTCAGTTGGATGTTTGAAGTGGTCTGGGGGTGATGCAAGCTGGGGGGAGTTGGGGGCTGAGTGCTCAGACAGTGATGTTTATAATAAAAAAAAGCTATTGTGCTGATTTCCTAATACATGGAACAGTACTACTCAATGAAAACAATGTGATGTTATAAGATGCCAGCCCCTAGCACAGATGATATGAAGGTAATTAATGACCATTCATATAACCCTATGAGGCTGTACAATCAGAGGTGTGGATTCACCGCACACACACACACAGGGTTAAGTGAATGGTCATAAATTGGGGAATGTTTGCATAAACAGATGAAGAGATATCTGTCAGATGCTGCAGACTCCCCCTCCCCCCACACACTCGCTCACTGTCTCTTCCGATTCTCCTTATCTTTACACTGCAATGTCATCCATCAAAAAAATCCCCCTGAAGCTTTGCAACCTTCCACCCTTGGAAACTTTCTTGAAAAAAAACTCAGCTCACCTCCTCCTCCCTGTGTAGTGAGCAGCAGCCCAAGTCCCGACAGTAACTGCCCTGAGCTCCGCCCCCCGGCTCTCCCAGCACACCGCACATTTGATTAGGGGGGGTCAAAGTTAGAGATAACTGAGACCCTGGGGGTGGGGGGGGGGGGTTGGAGAGACGAGAAAGGAGCTTCCAATTCCACCACACACACCTGCACAGTGTGTGTATTTAAAAGCAATGATACTGCTGCTGTCTCTACAGCAGCAGGCATGCTAATGATGCTCCCCCTGCCTGAATGGTCTGTCCGGGTTTCAGGCAGTCTGAAAACCGTGCAGATGATTCAGAACCCGTACTGTCCGGGGTAATCCCGTACAGATGGCAACCCTAATACATGCTCTTGTCCCATTGTGTACTTAAAAGTGTGGTATGTCTGTATTACTTTTCTGGGGAAACCCAAAATGAGGGATTTTCTTTTACTTTCACTTTCAATGTTAAAGCGTTTGTCACCAAAAAACTTCATATTCCTGATATTTGCCTGCTGAACCATGTACTTGTATGAGAAAGTATCCTGTTCTCTTTGTATTGCTTCCTTTATGTGAAATTCCTAGTGTTCCTGCTAGTCCCCATGTTTTCCTATTAAAAACTGATCACATTAAGCAGGAGAGCACATCGTGGTCAGTTCTCTTGCTATGCTGGGAACTCGGTGTACTCTCCCCCAATGATCAGACTTGTCCTGACACGCCCCACAGCCATTCACTGGGAAGCTTGGTGTGGTGCTGCTTCTTCTCCCCCAGCTCTTATGCAAAGTGAATGTGATCACTTCTAAAAAGAGGAAAAAGGTATTTATATATTATATAATTATTTTACAAGTTCATCGTCTACAATCACTTTAATGGTAAACGGGAAAAATAGAGAGGAAGATCTCCTTAACGGGGCACAGACAGCAATAAAAACTGACAGGGTACTAATCCCTCTCCCCTCTATCCAACTCTTAAAAAAAGTTTTGCCTTTACTTATGCTTTAATCATTTCTTTCTTACCAGTTTATAAAATGCATAAGCTAGTTGATTCTTTTTTTTGATTTTTTTCTGTTTAATTTAAAGTAATGTTTTTTTTTTATTTTGGATAGAGTAAGGGAATGTTATAAGTATAACCCCCTTATTTTTTTTTTTATGTGTGTCAGATGGCAAAAGCTCCCTTTACTTCCTGTCTTATAGCCAGGGGATTAAAGAAATTGCTCCGAAGTGAGAGTCCCCATTGGAAGATAGCCCCTCTATCACTTTTCTGGGGCCAACCCAAAATTTGGGAATTTCTTTTACTCTTACTTTCGCTGATAAAGGTAAACATGACAAAAATAGAAGGCGAATCTCCCTAACAGGGACACAGACAGCAATAAAAACCTGACAGATGTTCTAATTCCCCTTCACTCTTCCAAAACTAGAAAACATTTTGTTGTGTTTTTTACCGTTATGTGACAGACCCAACCCGGAACAGGAGCTTTTAGAGAGGACTGCAGGGTGGCCCCTTGCCTACTGACTATAGGCCCTGACTTTAAGGCTACTTTCACACTGTAGCCGCGGCCACTGTCGCAGTATAATACCGCTAGTTTTAGCCGAGTTTTACCGGCAATATGGCTTCGCTATTCAGTCGGGAGTGCATTGCTTTTAACCTGCCACAAGGGGTGAAAATGGGGTTAAAAGTGCCGGCGCGCCGCACTTCCAAGGTAGTGTGCAGCCGCTTTGGAAGCGTTTGCCATTCATTTCAATGGGCTTTCACATTAGGGTGGATTGGGGGGGATTTTTGAGGCCCTTTACAGGCGCTATTTTTATCTAAATAGTGCCTGTAAAGCACCTCAGTGTGAAAGTAGTCTTAAGAGAAGACTAATCTTTGGGAGGTGTGTGCCTGGGGGATCTGTGGAGTGGTCTTGCTTTGGACTCAAGTCCATGTCTCCCCAAAACACGCAGATTCTGAAAACTGGAGGTTCCATATACATATTTGAGGCCTCTATGCCTCAAATCCGCAATGACTGTAGATGTTGATGCAATCAGCTCAAACCACTGGGGTCTCCAGCCATAATGTATTTATTGTAAGTAGGTTTCTCCCATAGTGTGCCTCCTAATGTGTCTTTCTCCCATTGTTAATGGAGTCACCTATTGTTTCTGTCTGTCTGCTCATCTCTGTGTTTATAATTATGATAATGTGATAATGTGTAATGTACTTTGTTGTCGGATGGTCTGGTCAAGTAGGCTGGTTTAAGTGACTAGTTGTTAATTCATTCAATCATGTTAATTAAATAACAGTCAGCTATTAGTTGCTAGAAGTGAATTGGCATACTCTTTATGTTGGCTATTCCTAAGCTATGTTAATTATATTTCTGATTACAGTTTGTATTGTACAGTATCTCACAAAAGTGAGTACACCCCTCACATTTTTGTAAATATTTTATTCTACCTTTTCATGTGACAACACTGAAGAAATTACACTTTGCTACAATGTAAAGTAGTGGGTGTACAGCTTGTATAACAGTGTAAATTTGCTGTCCCCTCAAAATAACTCAACACACAGCCATTAATGTCTAAAGTGCTGGCAACAAGAGTGAGTACACCCCTAAGTGAAAATGTCCAAATTGGGCCCAAAGTGTCAATATTTTGTGTGACCACCATTATTTTCCAGCACTGCCTTAACCCTCTTGGGCATGGAGTTCACCAGAGCTTCACAGGTTGCCATTGTAGTCCTCTTCCACTCCTCCGTGACAACATCACGGAGCTGGTGGATGCTAGAGACCTTGCGCTCCTACACCTTCCATTTGAGGATGCCCCACAGATGCTCAATAGAGTTTAGATCTGGAGACATGCTTGGCCAGTCCATCACCTTTACCCTCAGCTTCTTTAGCAAGGCAGTGGTCACCTTGGAGGTGTGTTTGGGGTCATTATCATATTGGAATACTGCCTTGCGGCACAGTCTCCGAAGGGAGGGGATCATGCTCTGCTTCAGTATGTCATAGTACATGTTAGCATTCATGGTTCCCTCAATGAACTGTATCTCCCCAGTGTCGGCAGCACTCATGCAGCCCCAGACCATGACAGTCCCACCACCATGCTTGACTGTAGGCAAGACACACTTGTCTTTGTACTCCTCACCTGGTTGCCGCAACACATGCTTGACACCATCTGAACCAAATAGGTTTATATTGGTCTCATCAGACCACAGGACAGGGTTCCAGTAACTCATGTCCTTAGTCTGCTTGTCTTCAGCAAACTGTTTGCGCGTTTTCTTGTGCATCATCTTTAGAAGTGGCTTTCTTCTGGGGCGACAGCCATGCAGACCAATTTGATGCAGTGTGCGGCATATGGTCTGAGCACTGACAGGCTGACTCCCCACCCCTTTAAACTCTGCAGCAATGCTGGCAGCACTCATATGTCTATTTCCCAAAGACAACCTCTGGGTATGGCACTGAGCATGTGCACTCAGTTTCTTTGGTCGACCATGGCGAGGCCTGTTCTGAGTGGATCCTGTCCTGTTAAAAAACTGTATGGCCTTGGCCACCATGCTGCAGCTCAGTTTCAGGGTCTTGGCAAACTTCTTATAGCCTAGGCCATGTTTATGTAGAGCCACAATTCTTTTTTTCAGATGCTCAGAGTTCTTTTTCATGAGGTGCCATGTTGAACTTTCAGTGACCAGTATGAGAGAGTGAGAGCGATAACACCTAATTTAGCACACCTGCTCCCCATTCACACCTGAGACCTTGTGATACTAACGAGTCACATGACATCAGGGAGGGAAAATGGCTAATTGGGCCCAATTTGGACATTTTCACTTAGGGGTATACTCACTTTTGATGCCAGGGGTTTAGACGTCAATGGCTGTGTGTTGAGTTATATTGAGGGGACAGCAAATTTACACTGTTATACAAGCTGTACACTCACTACATTACATTGTAGCAAAGTGTCATTTCTTCAGTGTTGTCACATGAAAAGATAGAATAAAATATTTACAAAAATGTGAGGGGTGTACTCACTTTTGTGAGATACTGTATATGATGTGTTCAGGCTCACCTGGTATTGTGTGGTATATAAATTCTGTGTGAGTTTTCAATAAAGAGTTCCAGTTTCCATCAAAGCTAGTGCTCTATAGTCTTGCACGGTCAGCTATAATACCTGGTTTCAGACTGGAGGAGCTGTATACTGACAGAAGCACCAAAGCAGGGTGCTGGAGGGTTCCATCACACTTTAGTTATACTTTATTTTCAGGAAAAAAAGTATGCCTTTTAATTTTCTAGCCATCGCAACTGCCCTGCAACCACGTTCAATGTATGCAATTGTGGCACAATGCAGCCATCTTTCAATAGTTTAACTGCTTTCCACTTGGCCACTGCATATATAGAGCTGGACGGCAGCTTTGTCAATCCAGGAGTGTGTACCGTTATGTTCTCCCCACTCCTGCAGGCCCAATCTGTGATCCAGGATTGCCAACTTCCCACAGTTGAATTTACTATTTCAACACCAAAAATTTACTGACACAGCCACGTTTTTTCTGACATTTCAGGAAGTTACAAAATCACAGTTTTCAGTGCAAATTTAAGTATTTAAGCTACAAGCAATACCAAGTGCAATTAGCAACGTGGCTAAAGTAGAACTAACCACAAAAATGTATTTCTCAGTTTGGATAAAGTAAGGGCAGAATATTATAACCCATCAGTTTTTTCACTGGTGTCCAATTAGAGCAGGGGTCTCAAAGAGGCGGCCCTCCAGCGGTTGCAAAACTACAAACCCCATGAGGCATTGCCAGGTTGACAGTTACAAGCATGACTTACACAGGCATGATGGGACTTGTAGTTTCGCTGGAGGGCCGCCAGTTTGAGACCCCTGAATTAAGTGATTTCCACTTAAAGCATTTGTTAACCCAAAAAAAAGCAGATCCTGTTCCCTTAAAGCATTTTATACAGCACAGTGCTTGTGCGTTGTCATTTGGCCCCCTGTAACACCTGAAATACCTGGTTGATCCTGCCTGGCTATACTCTCCCCCCTGTATGCTGACCATGATATATCAGGGCTGCTGAGCCCTGACAACATGGTCGGTGTACGTGCCTCCGCCATCCGCAGCCCTGCTCTCTGTCTCCTGTGTCCTCTCCTCCAACCTCTCCCCCTTCCCTCCCTGCCTGTCTGCTTGAGTCAGCACCTGCCCCCCCTCTGCTCCTGCTGCTCTCATATTTAATATTAAAAGCTCCCATCCCCTCTGTATTATAACAATAAGTTCCCCTGTGTCTGTGTTATATAATAAATATGCTTAGCTATACCGATAACACAGTGTCTTCCTACGATCATGTGACTGCTTGGTTCTGTCTCTCCTCTCTCCTCTCCTCCCCAACAGACATCAGTAGCAGTGCTTGGCCACGCCCACTGGAATTGTCAGCTGAGCAGAGGAGAGAAGAGAGGAGGCACCTGAGCGCAGGAAGACTGTGTGTTATCAGTACAGATAAGCATATTTATTATATAACACAGACATAGGGGAACTTATTGTTATAATACAGAGGGGATGGGAGCATTTTATAGAAGTGGATTAACAACCACTTTCATTTCAGTTCCATAGCCACCACAGAAAGTGAAGGGAAATCCCAGGTAGCCATCAGGATCACCAGAATAAAAGTGATATTAAAGTCAAGAGCAAGCAGCTTGCAATGGGGGCACCCTGCAGGAGGGAGGTGCCAGGAGCGCTGGCAAGGGACCCAAGAAGAGGAGGATCGGGGCAACTCTGTGTAAAACCACTGCACAGAGCAGGTAAGTATGACATGTTTGTTATTTTTTAAATAAGAGACTTTAATATCGCTTTAACCCCTCTTCCCCCACCTACACACACACACACACACACACTGCAAACCGCATTAAATAGTGGGTGTGCTAAAACTTCACTAACAATGGGAGGGTCTTAAAGGGGCATTACATACCAGGAGTGCATAGTCCAGTACATAGTAAGTACGGGGCGCAGAGTTCAGGGGGAATGCACACAAAGTTCAGAGTTGCGCTATGTTCAGATTTCAGGGGTGCGCTGAATACAAAGTGCAGAATTCAGTCTTCTTCCACAGCTGCTTACCCCTGCATCCCTTATCCACATCTCATTTTCACCCCTCTTCTTCTCTATTACCTCCCCACACACTGTAGGTGGCCTCCACCTTTCTCACTTGCAGGGCGATCACCCAGTAGGGGTGTCGACATCCACACTGCACCCCAGGCACCTGCATCGCCCATGTCCCCATCCTGCACTCAATGGGAGCCACTCAGTAGATCAGATCTGTGGGAACCGTTGGGAGACAAGCTGTCAATACAGAAGCCGAACGTCATTGCAGCTCAGCCATTTAAGCAGCCAGAGCCCGTGAATCCGGAAGGAAGACCGGGTGAAGATGAAAGCCCTGTCAGAAGTGACAGCGTGCTACTGGAGGGCTTTGTTGCAAGGTAAGTCTTTCATAATGTGTTGGTAGGTGATGCTTACTAGCACATTATGATACAGTATTATCTTGCAGGAGGAAATGGAACGTTGTTTCGGGAGGTCATCGTGCGACAGTGAAGACTGTCCCGAAAGTAGAAGTGGGCCAGAAGGAAGGCCTAAGTGCCCGAGACCGACGAATTTACCGACTCGACGTTACTGCAAGCCGAAGACATAACTGTCGAACAGAGGGTTGCCAAGGGTGTCTAGACTAGATGACTCACCGAGGGTAACTCACGTCCTACCCCTGTACCCGCTACGTCCACGGACCCCACGTCACACCTACAGCTGTGGGGATGACCCACTAGCGGGACGTTCACTCTTTCCACCTCC
>BLSH010221057.1:54621-64851 GCA_018402905.1 Glandirana rugosa | reverse complement strand
GTGTCACTGGCTGCAAACTGCCCCTCCTGTGTCACTGGCTGCAAACTGCCCTACCTGTGTCACTGGCTGCAAACTGCCCCTCCTGTGTCACTGGCTGCAAACTGCCCCTCCTGTGTCACTGGCTGCATAACTGCCCCACCTGTGTCACTGGCTGCATAACTGCCCCCACCAGTTTCACTGTATACTGTGCCCTGTTATGCTTAGCTGTATACTGCGCCCTGTGATGCTGGAGCAGTATACTGTATCCTGTGATGCTGAGCTGTATACTGTGATGCTGAGCTGTATACTGTGTCCTGTGACGCTGAGCTGTATACTGTGTCCTGTGATGCTGAGCTGTATACTGTGTCCTGTGATGCTGAGCTGTATACTCCTGACACAATATGTGGAATACAGGAGGCGGAGTGGGTGGATTCTATAAGGGGTGGGGCTTATTAGAAGTAGGAGGGGTCAAAAGGAAGGGCGGGGCCTGGCGCCCCCCCATCCAAAAACTTCACCAGCCGCCACTGTTAACAAGAAGTGCTTTTACTGGGTGAAGCTCCAGGTAAAAGACTAACAAATTCACTAAAAATGATTTGTTTGAGAATACTGTATACAGTGAGACATGATACCAAGCTTAATGAAATATGGATTAGGGGTTTAAACACACTTTAACGATTTTGCTCTTACTTTACAGCTCCAACAACTCAATAAATATTCATGCAATATGTTATTCAGTTTCTCTGGTCTCAGTTTGCATAATCTGGGTACCATTTTTTGTACCCCATGGTTTATAATTTTCGAAACAAGGTATCAATTTCCACAGATGTACTTCACCCTGAAATCCCCTTTTTATCACGTCCATAACTGACCGAAATAAACATGGTGCTTCCAGAAAATAAGACTTTCACTGACTTTGTCCTTTTGGGGTTTTCCGATACACCTGATCTTCTCCTTCCTCTCTCCTCTTTCTTCATGGCTGCGTATGTCATTTGTATTGCTGGAAACTCCTTTATCATCACACTGATTACATCCCAGCCCCAGCTTCACACTCCCATGTACGTTTTGATGGGGAACCTTGCCATTGTGGATATATTGTTTACCTCCATTATCATCCCCAGGGCTTTGTATAGCCTCCTGTCTGGGGACACCCACATACCCATCCATGGCTGTTTCACCCAGCTCTTTCTGTTTCTGGCTGTGGGCAACATGGACAGTTTCTTGTTGGCCATCATGGCCTTAGATCGATATTGTGCAGTTTGCTTCCCCCTGCGTTATCTGATAATTATGAACAAGAGGACGTGTATTTGTCTAGTGGCTATCTCATGGGTCATTGTGTGTCTTCATTCTAGTTTTCACACTGTGCTGACTTCTTCTCAGCAAAACTGTAGTTGGCTTATCCACCACTTTTTCTGTGATCTTCCTGTATTAATGGTGTTATCCTGTGCAAAAGCTTCAGATGTTCTTCAGAAGGTTATCTTCATTGAATGTGCGATTGTTATCTTTAGCCCAGTGCTCTTCATCCTTGTATCCTACATACTTATCATCAAAGCAGTGTTAACTTTACAGTCATCCAGAGGAAGGTGGAAGACCTTTTCTACTTGCTCATCTCACCTCACCATGGTCATCCTCTTCTACAGCACAGTTATATTTGTGTACTTTCGTCCAAGTGCCATCTACTCACCGACCTACGATCGGGTCATCAGTGTGGTGTACACCATCATTATACCAATGCTCAACCCATTTATTTATAGCCTGAGAAACAAGATGGTAAAAACTGCTGTAAGAAAAATTCTAACATAACAATATAAAATATTGCTTTGACCTGTATCTATATGTAAGGCCTACAGGTGAAATATCTGCTGTGTAGCGTTAAGGAAACCATTCTCTTCATCTCCCATTTGGTAGGTTTCTTCTTAAATCACAATTAGAACTCATTACAGATCTGCAAAACATTAATTAATATGTTTGTTATGATGCTTTCAGGTTTCCTCCTTCGTTCTTTACATCCAAAACACACAGCAATTGTAAAGGAACCACCAATTCTCCTGTGCCTAAAGCCCACTAATGGTTAGCTAAGAATATCACCCAAAGACCAACATATAACTGATAGATCTTTGGGGTTGAAGATCGCGCTGTACTGACTCACTCAGTTGTGGGTCTATGGGTAATCGTGGGTACGGTTTGGAAGGGTTCTCTCCCGATTACTGCCCAGCTTGACAGAAGGGTGGTTGTAAGCCCTTTGTGGCGGCTTGGGCTGCTACCTCTTGGTGCAGCCTCGAGGTTGTTTCCACATGTACCTGTAAGAGTGGTTGCTGTGTTTGCATAGACTCTTTGCTGCCTCTGCAAACACATGAACCACTCTGATTTCAGTGTCAAATGCACTGGTTTGTGATCTTTCCCCATTCACCATTAGCATACAGCAACAGCCCTGAAGAAGGAGAAGCCTCTGTTCCCCCGAAACGTGTTGGCTAGACAACTTGTCGCTACTTTCAATAAAACAATTACAAATTCATCTTTCAGTTCACATCTCATTGGATATCGGGCGCTCCTTTTTACCTACCCTAACATGTAACTGAGGCACAGTATCTACCTTTCTTTGTTCGATAACCCTAAATATGGTAAATCCAATGGCAGAAAAAGAAAATAAAAAGGGAAAGGACCAGAGAAGATTTATAAAGCAAAATGAAAGAAAAGGGATAAGGGGAGAGAGGCTCCAGGGGTGGTACCTGAAAAGGACGAGAGTACCCAAATTGCCACCAAAATCATGAATCAGTGTGCATATAGTTGGCCCATGGCCTCCAAACTTTCTCGAAACACTTCTGAGAGTCCTGTATAATACTAGCGAGTTTCTCATGGGTCATAATCCACGAGACCTTCTGCCGTACCGGAGAGGCAATACACGATACAATTTTCTGTACAATTTTCTTTAGATTTACTTTTAACTATGTAGTGCAAGGGCCTGCCTAATTGGATAAAATTGAAAGTGTTTAGTTTTGACCTCATATTATATGGTTTGTGGTAAATCTAAAGGAAAATTGTACAAGAGCATTGAACATGTTTTTAGCCTTAGTACGGCTACTCTAGGGGACAGTGAGATGGTGAGGCAAATACCATGTACCAAAAACCCCAAGTTTAGGGACCTTCTTAACCACTTCAGCCCGGAAGGATTTGTCCCCTTAATGACCAGGCCATTTTTTGCAATAACTGATAATTGCGCGGTTATGCGACGTTGTACCCAAACAAAATTTACGTCCTTTTTTCCTCAAAAATAGAGCTTTCTTTTGGTGGTATTTGATCACCTCTGCAGTTATTTTTAATTGGCGCTATAAACAAAGAGCAACAATTTTAAGAAAAAAAAATGTTTTGCTATAATACATATCTAAAAAATATATATATAAACAAATGTATTCATCAGTTTAGGCTGATATGTATTCTTTTACATATTTTTGGTAAAAAAAAGTGACAATAGGCGTATATTGATTGGGTTGTGCAAAAGTTATGGCGTCTACAAAATAGGGGATAGATTTATGGCATTTTTATTATTTATTAATTTTTTTTTACTAGTAATGGCGGTGATCTGTGATTTTTATGGGGATTGCAACATTGCATATAAATGACATTTATACAGTGATCAGAGCTAAAAATAGCCACTGATTACTGTATAAATGTCACTGGTAGCGAAGGGGTTAAACTCTGGGGGGCGATCAAGGGATTAACTGTGTTCCCTATGTGTGTTCTAACTGTGTGGGTGCTGGGCTGGCAAGGAAATGACAGACCTCACTGTTCCCGATGACAGGGCACGCTTGCCCGCAAATCGCGCATTCTCAGCCAATGTACCATGACGGCGGCTTGCACAGCCGAGCCAACCTGCCGCTGGCTGGTCGGCATGCAGTTACCAGACATGGCCCATAATTTCCTGCATTTGACATCCTCAAAAACGCAAAGGGGAGGAGCTTGGGTAGTTTTTCTAGATGGGCAGGGAACAAGTACCATCTGGTGAGAACGTTTTAAATTGGCTTCAATTAAAGATACGCACGCACAGAATGCCCTTATAAGACCTTTGAAGCGAAGCATGCCAGGATTCCAATTCCTTGATATAGATAGGTCGGCCCCCCAGTCTCTCATGTAAGGCAATTTGATGGAAATATCTAATAATAGTCCATAAATAGTGGAGATGCACCCTCTCTGACGTGCCTCTTGTGTACACCATTTCTCAAATGGTGTGACCCTAGGGCCCATAGTGGGTCTTTATTCCCTTAGTTATATTTTAATTATGTAAAAGATTACACCTATGTAATCGTTAGAACAATATGATACAATGCACCCTATATTGATTTGTCTGAAAAGTCCTTTGGACTTTAATGAATGTTGGACAAAAGATCTAATCCACTTTAACAAGTATCCAAGTGTGGATTTGGAGTAGATGTAAATAAAATCACTAATCTCCTATAATCTTTCAACATGTTAACGTTATTTCAAAAATAAAATTCAATCCTTTTAAATCTGTAGTTTTTATTAAAATAATAGTTGTAGTCCTGCCATGAAGGTTCTTTATGTACTTACTGCAATAGGGTGGCAAACATTAAAACTGAGGGTCTATTTAGACCTGGTCCAATGTGGTGTGTTAAAGCCTTTACATCAGATTCGGCATCATTTATATAGTTGGTCTGGGCCAAGGTGGAGATCGTGATTTCATCCTCCCACTTCTCCACTTCAACCAATCAGAGGTACAGTAGTTTTGTATTCACTAATAAAATGCAAGGCTTCCTGTGAATGGCTAAGCATTGCTAGGCCCCACTCAATTTTGTGCTTGGAATGGGATGGAAAGTTCCCGTAACTCTGCCAGACCACATCGCTGGATACTATATGTAGCTGGTGGTTTGGTTTAATACATTGACGTACCATTTATAAAAAGGAATGGCATCGAAAAGCACCATGGTAGATGAGTTGCTGTGCCTTGGGGCAACATCCTAAAAAAAAAAAAAAAAAAAAAAAAAATCTTTCACTTCTCATTTCATAGATATGAATTGCCCTTAAGACTTATAGAGAGCACTATTGGTTTTATTGCTTTTGCATGGAGAGGAGGAGGCTGAACAGAATCTCCAGCCCATGTGTCGGTGCCTTATTAATGCTACTTGGAACCAGCTGGAGTATAGCCCCAGGGGAGCAAAAGTGTGTTTTGACCAGGAATATTGATTAAGGTCCAAACCAGGGAGTGAGCGCATATGGTTCACTAGGTGCTATGCATACAACACATGAGTGATTCATTGAAGTGAATCACTCCCTCGGGCTTCGTGACAGTGCTCTTCAGTGGCTCTCGTTCTACCTATCCCATCACACCTTCAGCGTAATGTACAATTCTATCTCCTCCTCTCCTCTTCCTTTCTCTGTTTGGGTCCCCCAAGGTTCTGTTCTTGGACCCCTCTTATTTTCAATATACACCTCTTCCCTGGACCGGCTGATAGCCTCCCACGGCTTTCAATATCATTTCTATGCTGACGATGCCCAAATCTACCCCTCCACCCCTCAACTCACCCCATCAGTCTCCTCACACATCACTAACTTATTAACAGACATATCTGCCTGGATCTCACACCACTTTCTCAAACTCAACTTGTCCAAAACTGAACTCATAATATTTCCTCCCCCACATGCCGTTTCCCCCGACTTCTCTATCAAGAGTAATGGCACAACCATTCCCACATGTCAGGGTGCTTGGTGTTATCCTGGACTCTGAACTCTCCTTTTGGCCCCACATCCAATCACTTTCTAAGGCTTGCCGCCTCAATCTCCGCAACATCTCTAAAATACGTCTCCTCCTAACCAATGAAACCACAAAGCTCCTGATTCACTCCCTGGTCATCTCTCGCCTCAACTACTGCAACCCCCTCCTCACTGGCCTACCGTTAAATAGACTATCCCCTCTCCAGTCCAATCATGTATGCCGCTGCCAGACTCATCCACCTTACAAACCGTTCAACGTCTGCCACCCCTCTCTGCCAATCCCTCCATTGGCTGCCACTCACCAACGAATTAAATTCAAAATACTAACAATGAGCTACATCGCCAGCCTAGTCTCAAAATACCAACCTAACCGTCCTCTTCGCTCCTACCAAGACCTCCTACTCTCCAGCTCCCTCATCACCTCCTCTCATACTCTCCTCCAAGACTCCTCCCGAGCCTCTCCCATCCTCTGGAATTCCCTACCCTAATCGGTCAGACTGTCCCCAAATCTATCCACCTTCAGGCGATCCCTGAAAACTTTTCTCTTCAGGGAAGCCTATCTTGCCACCACCTAACAACTACACTCCTTATTTTCTCAATCAGCTCATCCCCCGTAGTTATTGCCCTTTCATATCATTTAACCCTCCCTCCTAGATTGTAAGCTCTAATGAGCAGGGCCCTCTGATTCCTCCTGTATTGAATTGTATTGTAATTGTACTGTCTGCCCTAATATTGTAAAGCGCTGTGCAAACTGTCGGCGCTATATAAATCCTGTATAATAATAATAAATAAAAAAAAGATTTTGACCTTTGGATTTCTCAGATGGTTGGCCACATATACATACACTATGTTGTCAAAGCATTGGGACACCCGCCTTTACATGCACATGAACTTTAATGGCATCCCAGTCTTAGTCTGTAGGGTTCAATATCAAGTTGGCCCACCCTTTGCAGTTATAACAGCTTCAGCTCTTATGGGAAGGCCGTCCACAAGGTTTAGGAGTGTCTATGGGAATGTTTGACCATTCTTCCAGAAGAGCATTTGTCAGACACAGACACAAGAGAGCCTGGCTCACAGTCCTAGCTTTAATTCGTCCCAAAGTAGTTCTAACGGGTTGAGGTCAGGACTCTGTTTAGGCCAGTAAAGTTCCTCCACTCCAAACTCACTCACCCGTGTCTTTATGGACCTTGCTTTCTGCACTGGTGTACAGTCATGTTGGAACAGGAAGGGGGCCATCCCCAAACTCTTCCCAGAAAGTTGGGAGCATGAAATTGTCCAAAATTCTTGGTATGCTGATGCCTTCCCTTTGCTGGAACTAAGGGGCCAAGCCCAACCCCCGAAAAACAACCACACACCATAACCCACCTCCATCAAATGATTTGGACCAGTGCACAAAGCAAGGTCCATAAAGACACGGATGAGCGAGTTTGGGGTGGAGGAATCTGACTGGCCTGCACAGAGTCCTGACCTTAACCCAATAGAACACCTTTGGGATGAATTGGAGAGGAGACTGCAAGCCAGGCCTTCTCGTCCACATCAGTGCCTGACCTCACAAATGCGCTTCTGGAAGAATGGTCAAATATTTCCATAGACACACTCCTAATCCTTGTGGACAGCCTTCCCAGAAGAATTGAAGCAAATAATTTTGGCAAAATAGTGAATTAATGTAATTAGTAAGTAGAAAAAAAGTGGCGATCAAATGCCACCAAAGGAAAGCTCTACTTATGTGAAAAAAATTATATCAATTTCATTTGCGTACAGCATTGCATGACCGCACCATTGCCAGTTAAAGTAGTGCAGTGCTGAATAGCAAAAAATGCCCTGGTCATTAAGGGAGTAAAACCTTCTGGAGGTCAAGTGGTTAAATAGCCCCTCCCATATGTATATACAAACATATCCTTTTTCAAAGGGTCTTCTGTCTGCCTTGATGACATCACAGGTGTATCCTTTTCTCCGCATGTGGTGGTGAGCAGCCCTTACAGCTGCCCATAATGGAAATTTTGAAACAACTAGTGTTACTGGAGATAAGAATTGCACATTTTATTCTGCAATTTATCCTGTTTTAAAAAAGTAAAAATATATTTCTGGTACAAGGCATGAATAACTTATTTAACAATTAAATTAAATAAAACCTTTTTTTTTAATTATCTGCATTTTTCCCAGTGCTGCACCACAGAAACTAACAAAATGAGTAAAAACAGAACCAAATGGGGAAAAAACTGGGTGGAACTGCGTCTTTTTTCAACCTAATTATGTAAGCATAAGATGAGAAATAGGGTTAACATTATGTGAAGTTAAAAAAAAAAAAAACCTTTCATCTGCATGGAAATATCAGTTAAAAATGTCACATTCACAGAGAGGAAAAAAGAGAGATCAAACATAATAAACTATAACAATAGTGTTGTGATGTGTTTATAAATGAAGTCTGCAAACTATTTACAGGCTTTGTTCATACAGGACGCTGTCACAGCTACAGACCTGTCTGTCAGCTTGTCCCCAGCTGTCACAGGGATTTTACCTATTGGAGCAGTGGGTGGGAGTGGAAGCCCTGGGCCTACAAGACATGGCTAAGGTATTTAGAGGAAGTTTTATTTTTGGACATAAATGAGTGAGGTTTTAAACTGGAAAAATCTAAAAAACCTAGAAAAGGTTCCACAAAGGAAATCTTTGTGCCTCTCTAAAACTGATTCGACATCAACTGACTTCAGGGCTAACCAAACTCCACTTCCATCCCTTCCCTGCCATGATAGTGCCATTAAGGGAGTAATGCTTGGTCTCAGGCCAAAGTCAGCCTTGCCATATACGTAAATATTTAATGCAGAACTGAAGTTTATATGAATTTTTTTATTCCAAAAACTTTTGTAGATTTGTGGTAGCTTGTGCAGTATCCTTATTTTAAATTTTCCATATTATTCTTGTAGAGTCTATTTTTCAGCATTGTTGGAGGTGATGAATATGAAGCTACTGTCTGAGGGAAGTGATGTAACTATCACTTCACAGAAAGTTCTGTGTAAGAACTACTGTCATATTTTGCCTGGAACTGGGCAGGTATTAGGGCGTTATAAGCAGTGGTGGCTGGTGCTCCATTTTATTTTGCCCACGATAGGGCCTATGGTGGGGTATGATCCCAGTCCCCCCAGTACATACCGTAAAAGGTACAGTAGCTTGGGGTAGATGGCGGGGTAGTCGGTGCAGCCTCAGTTCATTTAATTGCACTTGTACAGCTCAGTGTACACACAAAAGAAAATGTGAACTGGAAGGAAGAAGCTTTTCTTGGGCTTTAAAGTGGTACTAAAGTTCAC
Organism: Glandirana rugosa; assembly: GCA_018402905.1. Taxonomy (NCBI): domain Eukaryota; kingdom Metazoa; phylum Chordata; class Amphibia; order Anura; family Ranidae; genus Glandirana; species Glandirana rugosa. The sequence goes on along the minus strand of BLSH010221057.1, from coordinate 55,846 downwards.
TATGTGATATCACGCACGAGACACACGCAGAGTTGACTCCATTTTGTCAGAGAATGCCATGCCAGGTTTTAAAACTGCTCTCCCTGCAAACTCCTCACTCCCCCCTCCCTTCCTGTTCCATGTGGAAATTTAGAAGGCCACCTGGAATTGTTATCCTAAGCCATGGAGAGGAAGTTTATTAAGTTGTGTTTATATTAGCGGCCATAAAAATCCTAGCTAGCAGACATCAAAAGAAGCTCAGGATGTATGAGCATTATAAATTACACAGGCAACTCTGGCCTCAGAGTGACCCCCCCACCTCTGCCTAAAACTTACCAAAAAATACACACCATTCATAACTTCAGTTAGGAACATGACATATCAATAACACGTACAAATTTGAATGCGGAATTTTATATCGGATAAATGAAGTCTAAACTTCAAAGACTTTGGTCAAATGGGGAACCAATACAAGATTATTCCCTTCCCAGGGTCCCAGAAAGTGTCAGAACTGTCGATCCTGAGATATGACTTTCATACAGAAATTGTGAATTATGGAAGATTGTATTTCACGGTCGCCCTGGACAGCCTACGAGTCCACCTCACCCATGTGAGTGGTCAGGGGCATATGGCCCCACCCCTTGTCATCCAGAGAGAAAGGGACTGATAAGACCAACTTCCAGTTCTCATTTTCCATCAACGAACCAACATCAGAGAACCATGGAATCATCCTCGAACCACTGATCACGGACATTTCAAAAGCAAGTACTTCCATTCAGTTTCTTTGCTGCTGTATTTTATGTCTTGTTTAGAGTTGAGCGAACCTCTGGAAGTTCGGGTTCTGCTGGTCCGTCCGAACTTCGGGACAAAGTCCGGGTCTGGGTCCGGACGGAACCCGAACGATCGCACGGACAACGACACGCTAGCAAGCCCAAGGCAGGCCTGGGTCTGGGCCTGAAACAGGGCTTCAAGCCTGCCTGGTCGTCTTGGGCTTGAAGGTCTCCAAGCGAGTTGAGATTTGTTCTGTATTTTATGTCGTCGTTTCTTTGACTTACCTTCATGAACGAAAACTTTACAGGCACTAGTCACCAAGCTCCTACTAAGGTACCAAGAGACTACAACCAAGCAACTACCTTTTACTCTTGACCTTCAACCAGAATAGTCAGGGAAAGAGAGACCTACTGTTCCCCACCCCGGTATACGGGGACTGGTGAGTGTACCCACTCCACCTGAGCATCCGACAGGT
>BLSH010221057.1:30803-50592 GCA_018402905.1 Glandirana rugosa | reverse complement strand
GCTATCTGTCCTCAGAGCAACAGCACAGACAGCAGTAGTAAAGTAATCTATCTCAGGATGCAGGATCAGGTCTTAAAATGGCTAAAATCTGTCCCTCACGCCATCAGCTACCTTTCCCTACACTAACCCAAGGAGCATGTGACTGCAGCACTGTGACTCCAGCTTATAAAGAGGCTGGGTCACATGATGCACCGGCCAATCACAGCCATGCCATTAGTAGGCATGGCTGTGATGGCTTCTAAGGGCAAACCAGTGAAACGCTTGTTGATTGGCTGCCCTGCAGCTTCTCAACACGTGGAGTAAAATAGCAGAACCCCGGACCGAACCCGAACGATTTTTGAAATGTCCGGGTCCGGGTCCGTGCCACGGACACCCAAAAGTTCGGTACGGACCCGAACGTTACAGTCCGGGTTCGCTCAACACTAGTCTTGTTGCTTTGTAACATTCTTTTTATTTTTCTGTAAATATTTTTCTGCACCTAAAACTTGAACTTTTCAGTATTAAACTTCATTCTGAAAAGTTATTCTTGTCCCTAAAGCATCTGAATATACCTGTTTGTGGTGACAGCGTGTGTTACAGGTGGTTATTCTAAAATCATATTGGTATTGCTAAAATCCCGAGTTCTTCTTGCTCGGTCCCGAAAGTAGAGGTGGTGGCAGAGAAAGGGTTAATTGTTTGAATTAGCCTGGTAACAATCGCTCTCAGGCAGCTGGCATTTAGACAGTGGTCCCATAAACTGGGAAATCTTTGTGCTGAAAGCAGCTGAGAGTGGCATTGTTGCGGTAGTGACAAGTGCGGTGTTTGATCAGTTGGGTCCTTGGTCACCCGACGGTGAGGAGGGCAGCGATCTGATACCCGCGTTCATCACACACTATATTTCTGCTTCAGCAGTCCAATGACCCTTAGACCTCTCACTAGCACTGGCATCTTCTCCTTGGCTTGCCAGTCTTCGGCCTTCTTAATTGGCCAGTGTCAGATGACTTCACTCCCACACATGTGCAGGAGTGTAGTCATCCCGCCACACAGGCACCTCCGATGTCTAGGAGCCATTTTAAAATGTTGGTATCTAGTACTGGCAAGAAGACCAGAATGTGTTTTAAGAGAAAACTTGCAAAGATCCTGTACTTCAACCTTATTCCTAACTCTTCATGCACATGTGCAATAAACCTTCAAAGTTTAAAGCAAAGTAACCGGCACCCATAATTTTGATCATCCCGAGGAAAAGAACTATACTTGCAGACTATCACTCCTTCACTTCTCTCCAGCACAGCACTTGGTTTCCAGCTTGAAAGGAAATTTATCAAGCTTCTCTACACTTTCTCTTCACTGCAGCTAGCACATGGTGAGGCCTACACTGTGTCAGCAGGGACTCAAGACCAACCATTACAGACCAGAGATCACAATCCCCTGAATATGTAGCTTAGTACGTTGGTGCTAGCCAGGCCTTTGATGGACTACAGCTGCCAGCCCATCCCTCTTCCAGGTCCCACCGACCTGCTTTCCTCTCAGTGACACTCATTCCCCTGACTGGCCCCCAAGGCTTCCACAGACTGTCCACTATACCTCTCCCAACCTGCACCAGCACTTTCTCTTCCAGCTCCCAGGGTCTGTCACTCACTGACTCCAGTGGAACACTTTAAAGTCTCTCAGTAGCACCTCTGCTGTTCTCATGTTCCCTTGTACGGCTCCAGGAATCCCCTCCACTCCTGGCTGCACCCGAACCTCCAAGCCTCAAGGTCACCCCCCCAGACTGGGGGCTTCCTCCTGGGTAGAGTCCTCCACAGCACTTCTGCTACATCTTCAGACTTCCACCTCCAACCACTCCTCCCAGATTGGGCTGATCCTGAGTATTTAAGGAGGCCTGCCCCCTGTCAATCCTGATTGGGGATTGGTCAGGGCTCCTTAGAACACTCCAGATGGCTCCACCTCCCTCCAAACTCTGACTGGAAACCTACCTCCTGTTTCCCGAAAGAAGGGGAGGTACTGGTGATCTCATCTGTTGAATCAATGCAATCCTCCCTGAGCCACTCCCCCAAGCCCAGATCAAAATATTCAGGCCTGCTCTTACATTCAGGCCTAACTAAATTTTGCCTCTCATAGCAAAAACCCACTACAAAATCGCATCTATTACTATGGGGGTGCTACATATATATGAATAATATTCTGTTCTATTCTATTATATTCTGTTATTTTATGTTCTGTTTTATTCTATTCTTTTATTTTCTACTCTATTCTTTTCAATTCTATTCTATTATGTTTTTTATATTTTATTTTCTATTCAATTCAATTTTTTCCTATTCTATTCTGTTTTATTCTACTCTATGTTATTATATTTCTTTCAACTCTATTCTACTGTATTCTATTTAGCAGCCTAGGTAGAAATCATCATCTTATTTCACTTATACTGTATGCCTTACTGAATTTATTGCAATATGTTTCCACTTCGAATTCAGATTAATTTACAAATTTGGATAATTCATTATTTTGTTACGTAATTTAGTTTCATTATAATCTATTTCTGATTCAGTGAAATTCTTTACTATTGTGATACATCCGAATCTCTGAATAACAAATTTTTTTGCCTGAATTTAATAACCCTTATATAAATAAAATGGGAGCACCTAGAAGAAGCTTTTCAGAATTGTAATGTTAAATCCTTATCTGGGCACCATCATTTTCATAGTTTTGGAGCTATTAGAAATTCTCTACTTCTGCCAAATCTGAGTTCCTTTTAAAAAGCTTGAAAGGGTGCTTCAATTTCCCTGTAAAATACATATTCCACTCTACTTCCATCCCCCTGCTGACATCAGCACTATGTATTATAGACATCATTAGAGATGTGCTCAATGCAAAAAAAATCTTTTTCATTTCTGATTCACTCGTTAAGTTAATAATTTTGTTTTGTCATATCCTTTATGTTGGAATGATTCATTTTCAGGATTCTTTTGGTAGGTATAGTTATATTTGTTACATATATTAAGATTCGGTTAGTATTTTGGTTATTTTCAAATCAATTTGAATTTCGGTAGACAGCTATATATGTTGTATTTTATTCTATTCTATTTTAATCTATTATATTTTGTTCTATTGTATTTAATTTTTTTCTGTTTGACTATTTTCTATTCAATTCTACTCTACTATTCTTTTCTGTTTTACTCTTTTCAGTTTTATTCTATTCTTTTATTTTATATTTCTTTTTTTTATTTGTATTTTTTTTTCACTTTTGTTCTATTTTGTATTCTTCTTTTTGTTTAATATATGTTTATTGAAAAAAAGGTTTTGAAAAGAAACAGTATCACATTAGCGTAAGGGATATCATATAAGGTCAGACATGCAGTTCCATATTACAAATAAGAAAAAGCAAAAATACAACACAATAAGTCAATGAGTTAAACTGTTTCAGGAGAAGAGGGAGAAGAAGCAAAATGGCAAGAAAGAGAGCAAGGCAACGAAGAGTAGAAGATGAAAGAGGAGGGGGGGGGGGGAAGGTTGGGGAAAGGTTGCTGGTTGTTGGTGGGGAAAAGCGTTAGCAGTATAATTAAGTAATATCAGACCGTTTCAAATTCGCGTTCACCACTTACTCCATCTCTCAAAACGATTAACCTCTGAGTGACAATTGTGTCTATGAGCGGAAGAGCGCGGTTAATCTACTACGATCCTGTTAGAGTCCGATAGGATGTCTGTTGAAGAAGAGCATAAAATATCCTTGTATTTAGTGGTAGTGGTGAATTCTCTCCAAGAGGCCCAAATCGTGGAGTGTCTCTTAGTGTCCCCTCTGGCTGAAAAGGTAAGTACCTCTATGAGGCAAATCTCCCCCAATTTCTGCAACCACATTTTCATTGCCGGGGTAGATTGTTGTCCCCACAGGGCTGGGATTAAGGCCTTTGCTGTGTTGAGTAAGTGTGGGGTAGTGGATCTCTTACATGAGCAAGTCGGTACTTTTGTACAGTAAAAGAGGACCTCCCAGGGGTCGTTAGCGACAGGTGGGCTGATGATCAAGTTTGTAATTTCCAGGACGGCAGACCAAAAAGTCTGATAACAGGACAGTGCCACCAGATGTGTGTGTGGGTAGCTGTGTTCCCGCAGTTCCTCCAACATAATGGGGATCTGGAGGGAAACATGAAGTGTAACTTACTCGGAGTATAGTGCCATCTGGTGAGCAACTTATAGTTTACTTCCGACATTCTGGAGGATATTAAAGATACATATTATTTTGTATTCTATTCCATTCTATGTTCTTTTATATTCTGTGTTTTCTATTATATTCTATTTCTTTCATCCTATTCTATTTTATTTTTCTCTATTCTGTTTTATAAAGCAGCCCAAGTAGGAATCATCATCTTACTTCACGTTTATGCCGTACTGAATTCATTGCTATATGTTTCCACTTCTAATTCAAATACATTTTTTCATTCAAATTGATTTGACATTATTTCATGTTATTTTGGTTCATTAAAATTTATTAATAAGATATAAACAGGAGATCCACGGAGGTCGCAGCAGCAGATAGATATCCAAGGTGTCGAAATTGCTGTATATGTGTGGCATAAGGTCTCTTTGTCGTTCTACATGTTACGCGCAAAACGCGCTTCCTCAGGAGCTGCGGGCCATATGGTAATGTATAAAGATGTATACAGGCCGTCACGTTTAAAACCAATTCTAATGAACAAACCTGAGCGGTATTGGAGGATCACGATAAAGCCCTTCAGGGTATAGCATATTTAGAATACGTTTTGGAAGCAGTCTAGCAGACCACACAGGGTTGTATGGGAGTAACGTCCAAGGTTGGGGATTCATCAATGTGGCTATTTGTCACTTGGAAATAATTTTTTTTTTTTCTTCTTCTCCTTTCCTTTCTCTTCCTACATTGTGGAGAGGGGCGAGGGAGGGGCCTTGTCTAGTATAAACCTTTCAAGTATAAGATAACTCTAGGAATATGGATGTCTGACTTTGTACGGTAAATGATTTATGTTACTTTTTGATGTGTAAAAGTATTTTTTTGATACTGACTGTCTTAAATTAATAAAAAGAATTTGAAACAAGAAATAATATATGGCCCCACACACGAACAGACCTATAAGAAGTAAAAAAAAAAAAAAAAACAGAGGTCCACATAAAAGAAGCTTTTTAGAATTACAACTCTGGGCACCATAATTTGCATAGTTTTGGAGCTATTAGAAACTGTCTACTTCCGCCAAATCTGTGTTTCTTAACCGCTTCAATACCGGGCACTTTCATCCCCATCCCTGCCCAGGCCAATTTTCAGCTTTTAGCACTCTCACACTTTGAATGATAACTGTGCAATCATGCAACAATGTACCTATATGACATTATTATCATTTTCTTGAGACAGAGCTTTCTTTTGGTGGTATTTGATCATCGCTTTTTTTTTTTATTTATTGCTAAAAATAAAAAAAATAGAGTATTTTGGAAAAAAATGTCTCTTAGTTTCTGTTACAACATTTTGTAAATAAGTGATTTTTCTCCTTCACTGATGTGCGCTGATGAGGCTGCACTAATGGGTACTGATAAGGTGGCACTAGCACCCAGCACTGATGGGTACTGATTGATGGCACTGGTGGGCACTGATAGGTGGCACTGATGAGCACTACTATGCGGCACTTATGGGCACTGATATGTGGCACGGATAGGCAGCAGTAATGGGCGATGATTGGCAGCACTGATGGGCACTGATAGGTGGCCATTATGGGCACTGAAAGGTGGCACTTATGAGCACTGATAGGCAATGCAGATAGGCAGCACTGATGGGCACTGAAAGGCAGCACTGACTGGCATTGCTAATGGGCACTGATTGGCATAACTGATGGGCACTGTTGGGGCTGCACTGATGATCAGTGCCCTCATTATTTCTGCACATCTCCCCTGTGAGGAAATGCCGCTGATCGGCTCTCCTCTCCTCACAAGCCGTCATTGTGACGAGAAGAAAGCCAATCACCGGCATTTCCTTGATCAGCTGTGATTGGACAAAGCTCATCACATGGGTAAAGAGCTGCTTAATCGGCTCTTACCGTGATCAGCAAAGCGCCACATCCCAGGGACACAGTGCGGCACCGATCGCAGGCCCGCAACCGCGGGGAGGGTCAGAGGATTTTATATGATGTCGTCCCAAAACTAGACAGCCACCTCACCTTCGTCATTTGCCTATACAATGGGCAGGACATGGTTAAAAAAAAGGGGGCTTCAGTTGTGGTAATTATATTCACTTCTGTTTTATTCTATTCCATTTATTTTTTTCTGTTCTATTAAGCAGCCTAAGTAGGCCTTAGCACCTTATTTCACGTTTATGCCTTTCTGAATTTATTGCAATATGTTTTCACTTCAAACATTTTCAAATTCTAAATCGATAATTTGTTATTTTGTTACATCATTTCATTTCATTATATATTTTTTTTTTTTCATCACTATTGTGATTTGGAAATTTATATACATCCGAATAGTGAAAACTTTGTCTGAATTTCTGTTTGTAACAAAACTCACATGTCTAGACACCCGTGACATTCGTGATTGGCCAAACATAGACAGAGGGAGGAGACATGACGCCAGCTATGGCATCTATCATTCCTACAGTGCCGGGGTCAACAGTCTGGGGAAACTAACAGCAATCTATGCAATCTTTTTGAAAAAAATCAGACTTTCATGAAACTAACCAGCAGAAGTAAACACCATAGAATATCCTGACCATGATGGGGACTGGAATTGGATTTTAATAATGGCCACAGTATGGTAGACAGATCTTAAGAATGCCTATTTTCAACTTTACCACCATCCTTGCCATATCAAGAATAATTATAAATGAATATATAAATATGTTAAATTAATTTTATAAAAATTGAGAATATTGAAATGTAGGATGCTATTCCATAAGAAGTAAAAGTGGTTGAGATTGCCAAAAAATTGCTGCTGAAAAAATGGCAGCATTAGGTAACGTTGTAATAAGTTAATATTTTTACTGACCATGATGATATTTTTTCAGGGCTTTTAGAAAAATTAAGGGCAATTGTTTGTTTTTTTTTTTTGTTTTTTTTTTTTTCATTTGAACCGGAACTAGTGTCCCCACTGAAATATTTCCCCTTTGTTTTCTGTTCTGGTGACAACCCAAAATTTAGGATTGTCCTTTATTTTCACTCTCAGTGATAATAGTATACAGAACAAATAGAGGGTGAATATCCCTAATGGGCACAGACCCCAGTAAAACCTGACTGGGGTTCTAATCCCTCTCTACTCCTGTCAAAACAAAAGGTTTTGCTTTTAGTTATAATTTCATTATTATTATTTTTAGGTGAATTACCTATCCAGTATCATCTCAGTGGACATTAATATAATGTGGGTGGATGACAGCCAGGAACACCAGAAAAAAAATATTTGATCCCCTGCTGATTTTGTACGTTTGCCCAATGACAAAGAAATGATCAGTCTATAATTTACATTTTTAGGTTTATTTTAACAGTGAGAGACAGAATAACAACTAAAATATCCAGAAAAACACATTTCATAAAAGTTATAAATTGATTTGCATTTTAATGAGTGAAATAAGTATTTGACCCCTTCGAAAAGCATGACATAGTGGCAAAACCCATGCTGGAAAACAGAGAGGTCAGACAGTTCTTGTAGTTGGCAGCCAGGTTTTCACACATCTCAGGAGGGATTTTGTCCCACTCCTCTTTGCAGATCCTCTCAAAGTCATTAAAGTGGATGTAAACCCACCACTCACTCAGTATAAACTAATGGCACAGTATTAATGTATATATACATGCAAGCCTCCTGCATGTATCCCTGCCTTGCAAATGTCACCCACTTCAGCAGGGGCAGCCCCACAAAATTCTGGAATTAGTGTGTAGGTCTCTTTGCTGGAGCTTGGTGGGTGGAGTCGTGATATCACAAGACTCCCCACCCACCTCTACACTCTCCTACTTTCCTATTCCTGAGTTTTGAGAAACATCCAGTCAAAGCTCAGGAAAGTCACCACATGACTTCAGCATGCCTAATCATGCTGAGGTGTGGAGCAGCCAATCCTGGGAGAGCTGGAGAAGAAAGGGGGGGGTGTAAAGCTGTGTATGCTTGTGCATGATATATGGAAATGAGCTGTCAATCACAACATGGGGAAGAAACAGTCACATATTTCTGTCTATCTGTTTTTTTCATACTGAAAAAAGATAAGAGGATTGCTCAGAGCTGGATTAACTCTTTGTGGCAAGACTGGGCACAGGTGACATGACATCCTATACTCTACTAGGCAGAATTGTTAATATTTTTTTTTACATTCTATACAATGCCATTGTATATAAAATCGTGTTCTTACTGTTTTGCCAGTAGTTATGAGTAAGTGCTCGTGAGAAGAGCGTGAAACGTGTTAGCTTATTGCTCTATCTGTGTACTGTATGGATTTTAATCTACAATAAAGAAGCATTTTTGGAGTGCGGCTTCCTGGAATTCTTCCTTACCCCCAAATCATAATGTTTCCACCGCCATGTTTGACGGTGGGGATGGTGTTCTTGGGGTCATAGGCAGCATTCCTCCTGCTCCATACACAGCGAGTTGAGTTGAAGCCAAAGAGCTTGATTTTGGTTTCATCTGACCACAACACTTTCACACAGTTCTCCTCTGAATCATTTAGATGTTCATTAGCAAACTTTAGACGCGCCTACACATATGCTTTCTTGAGCAGTGGGACCTTGCAGGTGCTGCAGGATTTCAGTCCTTCACAGCGTAGTGTGTTACCAATTGTTTTCTTGGTGACTATGGTCCCAGCTGCCTTGAGATCATTGACAAGATTTTCTGATGTAATTTTGCTTGGTGATAGTAGCCCATTCCAGCCTTGTGTAGGTCTACAATCTTGTCCCTGACTTTTTTGGACAGCTCTTTGGTCTTGACCATGTTGGAAAGATTGGAATATGATTGATTGCTTCTGTATTGCTTACATATTTGATCCCATATCAATCAGCAAGATTTCTAGCTCCCAGGTGTCTTTTACACAGGTAACAGGCTAAGATTAGGAGTACTCCCTTTAAAAGAGTGCTCCTAATCTCAGCTTGTTACCTGTATAGAAGACACCTGGGAGCCAGAAATCTTGCTGATTGATATGGGATCAAATATGTATTCCACTCATTAAAATGCAAATCAGTTTATAACTTTTTTTTTAAATGCGTTTTTCTGGATATTTTTATTGTTGTTCTGTCTCTCACTGTTAAAATAAACTGACTATTAAAATTATAGACTGATCATTTCATTGTCAGTGGGTGTACAAATACTTTTTCCCTCTCAGTGCATAACCATTGCCTGACCCCGGACAGTCCATGAACACGCACTGACCCTTTAAAAACTCCCTGTGGGGGCGTGGCCTGAGCAGGCATGTGAGCAAACGCACTACACTGAGCTCCCGCTAACATCCTCCAGTGATCCTTTCTCCGCCACCGTACAGCCCTAATATTGACACTGATCGGGAGCCGCACAGCCCTTGACACCCCGAAATGCATTGCACACACCTGGGACCCCGCCATGTCTCGCAAAACAGACAAAACCACTGTGGCCCTCGCAGTCATGGAGGACCAAGATGGTGTTGACGCCCCGCAGCCTCAGAGCACCATGAGGCCCGGATAAACAGCAGAACAAAGAGGGTAAGACCCACAAAGCAAACAAAATACAGGGGAAGGACAGAGATATGCTATTCTTTACACACAAGCTGCATAATGGCAGTCACTCCAGACGCGGAGCTGGGGGGAATGATAAGCGGTCCGGGCATGGATGATACACTGCCTCTGGAGATGTCCCCAGCACACACTCCTGTCATTTTTAATCCCCCATCAGAGGACACACCACAGCCCACACTCACTGACGTACTGTTAGTGGTCCATAAATGTACAGCATCGGTGGATGAACTCAAAGTAAAATTTGGGGGGCTTGTGGAAAAAAAATCAGGGGAGAATTAGTGACCTGGAGGACCAACTACCCCCCCTTATCAGAGATGCCAGGGCTGCGGCACAACAAGTCGCATAGGCCAGTGTTAAAACAGATGACATTGAGAACCGCCTGAGCTGGAACAATGTACGCATCGTGGAGCACCCAGAAAAAGCTGAGGGCAGAGACCCCACATCCTTTGTAGAGCAATGGCTACAGGACATGTTCAGGAAGGAGGCCTTCACCCCTCTGTTTTGTGTGCTCTGGTAAGGAGGGGACCTTGTGGGGAGCACGCGTGATCCACACTTGAACACATTGAGAGGCTTTTTGTTATGAGATAGAAAGATCCAGGAGAAGTGAATCTAACACATTGAAGCACAGTGCACTTTGTTGGGGGACTCCACTAATATGTTACAATAATGAACTACCTATAATCCATAATTGGTTTTCATAAAGACATTAAATGATCAATCCTGCAAATATTTTATGCTGAAGGACTATATGATCAGCCCACTCTTTTTTGGATTTTATATGATATTACTGGCCAATTTCTCATTATAATAATATCACCACTACCAGCCACAGCACCAATATTTTTAACACACTAGAGTGTGACTATATACACCAGTTTTTTATCATTACATTTTTTTTTTTTTTTATTATATAATTTTTTTTAATTATTTATATATTTTTTATTATATATTGTTTGTTTTATTAAGTTTGATTGGACCCTGTAATACTCAGGACCTATATGCTTTTAATACACGGGTGAGAATTCATGTTGCACATTTAGCATATTAACTACAATTGCATACTAGCACATTATTTTCATACTAGCATATTGCACTAATTTTTGATTCTTCATAAGACGGGTATATAAAATAAAGAGTATGCAGCGCCAATTTCCAGATAAAAACATATATTGGGCTTTAATGTCTCCCCTGAGGAGATAATCACTGGAGGGCAGCAGCTGAACACACTATCCTAAGCGCAATACTTATTACAACTTTCTTAATTCAATTCAATGGCAGCAAAATTTCATTCTATCCTGACTTCTTGGCGGAAGTCCAATGTAAAAGAGCAAAGTTCATGGATGTGAAACAAAGTCTGCATAGACTTCAGCTGCTGTATGCCATGCTCTACCCGGCCAAGCTCAGAGTTACAGCCAGGGGACAGTCCTTGTTCTTTGAATCGGCCTCAGAGGCTGCGGCATGGTTGGATCATACTGAACAGGATCTCCGCAGGAGGCGTGCAGACAACTGAGGGGACTGAGGCAAGCGCATTATTGCTACGGGGATGGGTAAACTACAATATGTTTATCCGTGAACTAAATATATACAAGACAATACAAATATATACACTAGGGGACCCTTTACATTTTGTTCACTGCAGCGAAGGAATAAGCATTTGTTTCTGATAAATACCAGCCAGCTGTATTGGAAATGACCCACATGTTGAGATACAGCCAGCCACAGCCTATGTGGCTGCTACAGTTATGCCCTGTTGGCAGGGGCGGGCTGGGCCGGGGGGCAGGGTGGCATTTTCCCCCCAGGCTGCCCTAACTTCCATGCGAAACAGCCAGTGGCAGCCCGCTGACAATTTTTTTTTCTTGGATGAAGTCAGGCTGGGAGTGGGGAGGCGGCAAGGTGTCCGACAGGACGGCCTGCAGTGTCCGCCGCCACCGCACACTTTTTTTTTAACTCACTTTTTTCCCACACTGTCTATGGCATCCTGTCCTCCTAGGCAGTATTAGGTCGGCCAGGGAATGTGGCGCCGCCCACTCGTCCTCCTGGAGTCTCCTCAGCGTGCGGAGTGATCTCAGAGGGAGGGGCTGGTAGGCTCTGGTGCCTTAGGGATAAAGATCTCGCCTGTGTTTCAGCCAGCACGGTCACGGTGCCCAGTGCGGGGCTCGGAGCCACTTGGGCCAGGGAGGGCAGAAGAAGAGGTGCTGCTGTGCTGAATAAGCCTGGCTGAGTGATGACTGGAGTGGAGACTGTCACTGTGTTGGAGGAGCGAGCAGTGCCTGCCAAGCCAGCGGAGTAAGTTTTTTTCAGTGAGTCAGCTCAGTGACTGTGACTGTCTGTCTGCCAGTGCCAGCCCAGATGCACTAGTAGCACTGACTAGCACCTGGCTGGTGGTCCTCCTGAGGCCTGTCTATTCCTCCCACTGACACCAATGTTGGGCCACTATTCCTCCCACTGACACCAATGATGGCCTATTATTCCTTCCACTGACACCAATGATAGGACACTATTCCTCCCACTGACACCGATGTTGGGCCACTATTCCTCCCACTGACACCAATAATGGGCCACTATTCCTCCCACTGACACCAATGATGGGACACTATTCCTCCTACTGACACCAATGATGGGGCACTATTCCTCCCACTGATACCAATGATGGGGCACTATTACTCCCACTGATACCAATGATGGGGCACTATTCCTCCCACTGATACCAATGATGGGGCATTATTCCTCCCACTGATACCAATGATGGGGCACTATTCCTCCCACTGACACAAATGATGAAACACTATGCCTCCCACTGACACAAATGATGGGACACTATTCCTCCCACTGACACCAATGTTGGGCCACTATTCCTCCCACTGACACCAATGATGGCCTATTATTCCTTCCACTGACACCAATGATAGGACACTATTCCTCCAGCTGACACCAATGATGTGCCACTATTTCTCCCACTGACACCGATGTTGGGTCACTATTCCTCCCACTGACACCAATGATGGGACACTATTCCTCCCACTGACACCAATAATGGGCCACTATTCCTCCCACTGACACCAATCACGGGCCACTATTCCTCCCACTGACACCAATGTTGGGCCTCTATTCCTCCCACTGACACCAATGATGGGACACTATTCCTCCTACTGACACCAATGATGGGGCACTATTCCTCCCATTGATACCAATGACGCGGCACTATTCCTCCCACTGATACCAATGATGGGGCACTATTCCTCCCACTGATACCAATGATGGGTCACTATTCCTCCCACTGATACCAATGATGGGGCACTATTCCTCCCACTGATACCAATGATGGGGCATTATTCCTCCCACTGATACCAATGATGGGGCACTATTCCTCCCACTGACACAAATTATGAGACCCTATTCCTCCCACTGACACCAATGATGAGACACTATGCCTCCCACTGACACAAATGATGGGACACTATTCCTCCCACTGACACCAATGTTGGGCCACTATTCCTCCCACTGACACCAATGACGAGACACTATGCCTCCCACTGACACCAATGTTGGACCATTATTCCTCCCACTGACATCAATGATGAGGCACTATTCCTCCCACTGATACCAATGATGGGACACTATTCCTCCCACTGACACCAATGATGAGACACTATGCCTCCCACTGATACCAATGATGGGGCACTACTCCTCCCACTGACGCAGATGATGGGGGACTTCTCCTCCCACTGACGCAGATGATGGGGCACTACTCCTCTCACTGACGCAGATGATGAGGCACTACTCCTCCCACTGATGCAGATGATGAGGCACTACTCCTCCCACTGATGCAGATGATGGGGCACTACTCCTCCCACTGATGCAGATGATGGGGCACTATGATGATGGGTTTTTTTGAAGGTTTTAATTTGAAATGTACCTTGGTGTCCTTCACTAAGGTCTGTAACGTAGAAAATGTCCCCCACAGCCTTGGTCCGTGCCTATCAATGACTGAGCTGAGTGGCCGGCGCATTTCACACGGAGCACACCGGGCTCTGCTGATCGGGGCTCCGGCTTCTGTCATTCCGGAGAGCTATGAAGGTGAGCGTACCGATCACGCAGGATGTCGGAATGTAGTGGTGCTGGCTGCCCGAGGTAAGGGGAGCAGAGAGCGAATTCCATGTCTACACTCTGCATACCAACTTCTGTATCATCAATCCTTCTATTGTGTGCTCCGCATTTATCACATCTATTCTCATTGTATAACGGTCCATTGCCACTATAGGGTTCAAATACAGCGGCTCAGTCACTCACTTTTCTTCTTTCTTTTTCTTAATTTTTTTTTCTCTCTTTCTTTCTTTCTCTCTTATTCTCCTCCTCCACTCTCTTATCTTCAATGTTTGACCTTATTAGTATTTCTTTTCTCTCTCTCATGCCAGTGTGATGCTGCATTGATGGACACCGATCAGGCTGCATTGATGGGCACTGGTGAGACTGCATGGATGGTCACTGTTAATGCTGGTTTGATTGGCACTGGTGAGGCAACACTGATGGGCACTTGTGAGGCTGCATTGATGCATTATTTTTGCTAAACCTCCTTTGTTGATATTAACATTAAATTATGTTACCACATCATATCATATTTGTCTTGCTTGATGAAATCAATATTCATTATAAAACCAGGTGGGCATGGATGGTGAGCTGATTCAGTGGTTCAATGGGCCGCTCGACTGGACTTGCCCCCCAGGCTGTCAGCCCTCCCCTGCCTGTTGGCACATGTTATTCGGACAATAACCGAGATATTGAAGGGCAATTGTCAGATGTCCATGTTGGGATGTCCATTTCCGAGTCAGCCCAGCTCTTCAGGGGCTCATTGCACCAAAGGGACTTGTTTATTGCGCAGTTGCGCACCGACAGGAACACTTTGTTACTGCACGCTGCCCAGATAGTGTACAGGCCACCTCTACTTCTCACCACCATTGTTATCTCCATTGCCTGGGGAATACCCACCCATGCAGAGAACACTTTCCGGAGTCATTGGGCAGCCCACTCTGCCATCATGACGGTACTTAAAATCTTTGCACACCATGTCAAGTACCACAATTGTATCATGGAATGTTAGAGGAGTCCATGAACCACTGAAACGAACTATGATTTCCTCCTGCCTGCAGAAGTTCCATCCAGCCATCATTGGACTACAGGAGACCCACCTCACGGCGGACACTAAGAACTGCCTACAATATTCGTGGGTTGGTAAGGCCACTCACTCTAAATTATATACCATGACCGTTATACTTGCTTTTGTCTATATCCCTCCTCCTTTTTTCAAGGAGGTGTTACAGCTTCTATTGGCACACCTGACTGACCTGAGGACCTCCTTTTCATTTGGAGACATCTTACATTCATGATTCGTCTGACTCTGCCAAGGAGGCATGGATATCGGCCCAGGATTCGCTGAACCGGTTGAGAGTTCAAAGCTACATTCTATGAAGAGGGGGAGAAGACAGGCCGGCTGCTAGTGAAAATGGCAAACTCACAGCAGTCCTCTCCAGCTATTTGAGCTATTTGCTCCCCCACTGGGAGATTAGTTAATGATCCAGAAATGATTGTTACAGAATTGGCGGATTTCTATGTGGACCTATATAGATCATGTGACACTTGCTCAGATGACTCCTTAGCCAGTTACCTCCGAGACATTAAGTTGCCTGTATTGTTAGGACAGGATAGCTGTACACTAGATGCCCCTCTCACGCTTGAGGAGTTGCAGGAGGCAGCAGCCTCGTTCCCTACACGTAAGGCACCCGTGGATGATGGATTGCCTATGGAGGTTCACACTGAGTAATGGGCTATTGTCCTACCTCAGTTATTGGAGGTCTTAATGCCTTCTTTGAGCTGGGTCAACTACCCACATCTATGACAAGCGCAAATGTGATACTGCTACTAAAACTGGGAAAAGACCCTGTAGATCCAGGCTCCTACAGGCCTATTTCATTATTGCAAAGTGACGTAAAGATTCTGGCAAAAGTACTGGCCATGAGAGTCAATAGAATTATTTTATCCATTATTCACTCTGACCAGGCTGGGTTATGCAAATCCACCACCACCAACCTTAGGAGACTGTTCCTCAATATGCAGACCCCAGCTGACAATGGTGGACAGAGAGCACTGTTATCTCTCGATGCCAATAAGGTGTTTGACAGTGTCAGCTGGAGATACTTATGGGCAGTGCTGCGTAAACTTGGCTTTGGTGAACGCTTTATAGCCTGGACACGCTTATTATACCACACGCCAGGGGCGGCTATATGAGTGGGGGACAGGATGTCGCCAGCGTTTGCACTGGGCAGGGGGACCAGACAGGGCTGCCACCTGTCCCCCCTGCTGTTTACCATAGCTATTGAGCCACTGGCAGTGTTGGTGCATGACTCCCCGCTCATTCATGGGTTTAAGTATGGTGATCTGCATGAAAAAAATCATGTTATATGCAGATGACATGTTCCTTATTCTCTGGGATACAGCGGAATCTATGTCACAAGTTTTATGTCTCTTATAGAGGAGTTTGGCCGCTACTCAGGCCTAACTATTAAAGCGGTTGTCTACCCATCGATTTGATGGTGTCAGAGAAGAGTTAATATTCCCGGTATGCCGGAAATGCTAGCTGTCTCCTTGATTGTGCTCTCAACCAAACTAGCAAACCATCCAATGGGTGGTGTCGTAATGGATCAGATGTGCAGCATCATGGCAGTTGCAGATTAAACAGAGGCTAAGATATCAGCTTCCTTAGCTGAAAACAATAGAGTATGCAACCGCTTTAACTGGAACAAATCCACTTTAATGATGTTGGATGATGCCCCTAGGGGACCAGAATCACTCCCTGACAATGTCCCTATAGTTACTTCCTTCAAATACTTAGGAATCCAGGTGTCTCCCATAATGACTGACTACTGTAACCTGAATGTCTACCCTCTGCTTACAAAGTTCAGAGACAAAATAAATGTTTGGAATAGGCTTAAAATGTCCCTGGCAGGGAAAACAAATGTTATTAAGATGATATTGATGCCCCATTTCCTTTATGTCCTACACAATACTCTAGTAGTTATCCCGCTGAAAATATTCCCTTTTTTGTGGCCTCTTGTGGAATACAAGGCCCCCTAGTATTAAACTAGAACAGTTACAGTATCCCAAACCCAACCCGTGGTTGTACTACCTGGCGGCCCATCTGCAACACCTGGTTGGTGCAATGACTCCCAAGCTTTCTGGTCCCTCAGCTAGACGACTACTACAGGGAACAGGGGCAAACTCTATTCTGGAGGGTCTGGAAGCACAACAGTTCCAAAAACCCAATAAACAGATGCCCACCTACGTGCTGCTGCAGAAAGTCTGGAATAAAACCAGACAACTGCAGCACATGTCTGGAATTACTGCCCTTAACCCGATCTGGGACAATGACACCTATGCAGAAATAGCTAAGATCACACAGGGACCTAGATGGAAGGCATATGGCATAACACGCCTTACACAAATAATCCAGAACGGCAGGCTGCTCCCTTTCTCTGTCCTTCAGGGGAGATACAACCTGCCCCTGAGCATGACATTCTTTTACCTGCAACTTCAACACGCATTCAAAGCTCAGGGGGAAGCCACGGACTGGACACTATCACCCGCTCCAATATTTAACCTAATTTAAACAGCCACTGAAACTAAGGGCTTCATTTCGACATGCTATACCATGTTGCTCAATGAATTTCTAGGCGGTCACCCTACAAAAGCCTTATCACAGTGGGAAGAGGATCTGGGTCCAGTATGGGAGATCAGTGGGAAGATGCACTTCAATCGGTCAATACATGCTCATTAAATGCTTCACAAAAAACATCCCAGCTATACATACTCCTTAGTGCTCACTATACCCCTGTCAAGCTCCATAAGATGGGAGTACTGCCGGATCCACTGTGTGGTAAGTGCAGGATGGCACCAGGAGACCTTCTACACCTCCTTTGGTGCTGCCCCAAACTTCACAGGTACTGGAGGGAAGTCTTAAATACAAACAACTGTATATTCCAAACTAAGGTACCATTGGATCCAAAATGCTGGATACTTGGAGCCCTGGGGGGGGGTCATCCCAGAGGAGGCGACATGAGTCGCATTCTCTAGGGCCCAATTTCAGGCCAGAAAGACCAACCTCATGCGCTGGAATTCGGACATGGCACTCTCATGTAAGTCGTGGATAGCACACATGGGCTCAACCCTGCTCTTTTACATTTACCAGTACAGGGGGAGGCCGAGCAAATTTGAAAAATTATGGGAACTATGGTTGGATACCCCGGCATGAGCCCTATTGAACTGGTTGGGCTGAGACTTTTGTAATGTATGTGATGATATAAACCTAGCAGAATGCCCACATGTGAGCAGAGAGTGGTGTCTGCATATGTAATTCATACAAATATTCATAATCTGAAAGCTAGACGAAAATGCAGGGACATAGGGCCAATGGACATAGTTTTATTTCTGTTACGTGTAACATTCACACATTTTGGCAATGTATGAAGACATGGCTATGTACACTGAATGATTTGGAAATGTTCTTTATTTGTAAATGCACATTGGACAATAAAAACCACTAATGGATAAAAAAAAAAAAAAACTCCCTGTTGATCTTTTACATTTTTTCAGTTTTTTATTCCTGGTACATATCAGGCGGCTTTGAATACTAATTAAAAAAGAGTATAATAATACCTTGAGACGCAATACAATTCTGATTATGTTTATCTTTAAACCTGGCAAGCAGGGTGTATAATTGTGCCATATGGGGGAAATCTTGGCCCCTCCAGGATTTTGTGTGGTCTATAAATTTTTATCTGATCCTGATACTGAGACAGCAGAGAAGTCATTCAGAGTCCTGTCTATTCTATTATGGAGGGGCAGACAGCGCTACCCTTGGATGCTCACATATAATATAGAAATATGCAGTAAATTGCAGATTGTGATATCTAAGTTAGGCTCCTTTCACACCAAGGTGTTGGAAAAAAGCCTGTAAAATCCTGTAAAACGCCATGATTTTAGTGTGTGTTTTTGCCATGCTTTTGAAGCGCTAGCGCTATAAATAGCGCCCCTCTAATGGTGTTTTTTAAGCGCTTTTCAGGCATTTGTGTTTCAATCATGTGACCTTTCCACAGCCTTAGTACACATTTAGGCCTCATACACACGGGCGTATCTAAAAAAATAAACAAAACGTCGGGTCCGACGTCAAGGAAAAAAAGGCGACGTTTTTCGGCGTTATGCATTGGCGTTTTTGAGCGTTAGTGAGCGTCGGCGTCAATAGGCGTTTTTTAAAAAAAATCATCCCTCTGCTATTTTTCAACCTAGAAACATTGGCGTCAAAAAACGCCGGAAAACGCCGGTATAATAATAGGTGGCGTTTGTTGGCATTTGTTGGCGTTTGTTGGCATATTGTGGCGTCGGCGTCAAAAAATGCCAAAACGTTACAGCCTCAGAACGCGATGGCCATGGGTTCTAGTTTCTGCTCACTAACGCCGACGCCACCTACAGCTTAAAAACGCCGACGTTTTTATGGGGCCATTGACTAACATGGAGAGCTGCAAAAAACGCCAGAAAACGCCGGCGTCAAAAAACGTCCATGTGTATGAGGCCTAAATGTGCTTTTTAAGCGTTTTTCAAGCGCTTAACCATTATTTTCAATGGTCATGGGCGTTTTTGAAGAGCTATTTTGAGCGCACAAAACAAGCTGAAAAGATGCTGCTTGCAGGACTTTTAGCATTGCCTAGCAAGCGCAACGCCTCGTGTGAAAGCATCCATTCAGATGCACGGGGAGCGTTTTTGGTGCGCTTTTTATGTGCTAATTTTAGAGCAAAAACGCCTTGGTGTGAAAGGGGTCTTAAACTCTGACCAGTAGTAGATAAGCAGTCGTGTTATGTTTTCTCATAAAAAAGAAAGCCTTTGTTTTCCTCTTAAACTCTTAAAGTAGAACTATAGGCAAAACTTGTTTTCATTTTGGATAGAGTAAGGAAGGGCTATAAGCCCTGTCAGTTTTTTTTTCACCATCTCTTTCTCATTGGGGAGATTTCCCTTCACTTCCCATATCTAAACGGGAAGTGAAAATAAATCCCTGCAAATTTAGGGAATTCTGCCCG
>BLSH010221010.1:49156-64456 GCA_018402905.1 Glandirana rugosa | reverse complement strand
GGGCTCTGTGCAGGATACTGGAGTCTCTCCACACCAATCTGGGCACACCATGTCCGGGCTCTGTGTAGGATACTGGAGTTTCTCCACACCAATCTGGTCACACCATGTCCGGGCTCTGTGCAGGATACTGGAGTCTCTCCACACCAATCTGGTCACATCATGTCCGGGCTCTGTGCAGGATACTGGAGTCTCTCCACACCAATCTGGTCATACCATGCCAGGGCTCTGTGCAGGATACTGGAGTCTCTCCACACCAATCTGGTCACATCATGTCCGGGCTCTGTGTAGGATACTGGAGTTTCTCCACACCAATCTGGGCACACCATGTCCGGGCTCTGTGCAGGATACTGGAGTTTCTCCACACCAATCTGGTCACACCATGCCAGGGCTCTGTGCAGGATACTGGAGTCTCTCCACACCAATCTGGTCACACCATGTCAGGGCTCTGTGCAGGATACTGGAGTCTCTCCACCCCAATCTGGGCACACCATGTCCAGGCTCTGTGCAGGATACTGGAGTTTCTCCACACCAATCTGGGCACACCATGTCAGGACTCTGTGCAGGATACTTATGTCTCTCCACACCAATCTGGTCACACCATGTCAGGACTCTGTGCAGGATACTGGAGTTTCTCCACACCAATCTGCGCACACCATGTCAGGGCTCTGTACCAGTACACCTATACAGTATGTGCTTGTTGGACATCTAGTTACAAAACCTTGGTCATTAATACGGAGTTGACCCCGTTTCTGGCTATTACATCCTCCACTCTTCTTGTAAGGCTTTCCTCAAGACTTTGAAGGCTGTCTGTGAGAATTTGGCCCATTTGTGAGGTCAGGTACTGATGTTGGATGATCCTTTGGAGGGGGGTCGTCATATGGGTAGGTGTATTGGTCAGGTGTCCATATGAGGTATCAAAATGTGTGTTCAGTAGAATTGAGGTCCAAAGGTGTTCAGTAGGGTTGAGGTCCAAAGGTGTTCAGTAGAATTGAGGTCCAAAGGTGTTCAGTAGAATTGAGGTCCAAAGGTGTTCAGTAGAATTGAGGTCCAAAGGTGTTCAGTAGAATTGAGGTCCAAAGGTGTTCAGTAGGGTTGAGGTCCAAAGGTGTTCAGTAGGGTTGAGGTCCAAAGGTGTTCAGTAGGGTTGAGGTCAGGCCTCTATACAGGAAACTTGAGTTCCTCCAAAACTCATCACGCCAGGTCTTTATGGAGCTGGCCTTGTACACAGGGGCACAGTCATGCTGGAACAGAAAAGGGTCTTCACCAAACCGTTTCCTCAAGGTTATAAGAGAACAATTGTCTACAATGTCTTTGTATGATGAAGTATTACCAGGACCCTTCACTGGAGACACCTGAAATCATTTATAGGGATATCCACATACTATAGTCGTATAGTCAATTGGATGT
This sequence comes from Glandirana rugosa, assembly GCA_018402905.1. Lineage (NCBI taxonomy): Eukaryota > Metazoa > Chordata > Amphibia > Anura > Ranidae > Glandirana > Glandirana rugosa. The sequence continues at coordinate 63,049 of BLSH010221010.1, read as the reverse complement.
ATTTACCACTTGAATAAATCCTTGGACCCCATAGTCTATTATGACTATCATTATACCCTCTAATATTACTCTACTGGTCAGTTGTACTTAACACAGCTTTGGCAGAACTGTTTTATCAAAGTTTTTAATTAGTTTGTCAGAATTTACGAACGGGACTCCACTCCAGGCAACATTTGTCTAAGCCTGTGAATAATCGCAACCCTTCACTCTACGGGGCCCTTTGCCCCTTTTATCTGACAGGTCCCTCGTAAGCTGAAAGGAATGGCAGGCCGTGTCTTCACATTTACGTGAGTCTCATCATCTTTTTCTATTTCTACGGGAAAAATAAAGAACAAGACCATTCGGCCCATTCCGCTTAAATTGAAAGGGAATTCCAATTCCCAGCCAACAAATATTTCATTAAAAATATTTGAACAGAAGACGATGTGTCACTTTTCGCCCAGGTCTCCCAGGACACATTTTAATTTCACCAAGGAGAAATGTGCAGTTATTGAAACATTATTACCATGTCTCTCTCTCTTTTTTTTTTTAATAGGGCATTGTGGGGACGGATGAGATTTCCTATTGATCGAGTCGTCTGGTTTTACCACGAATGTCAAATATAAAGCGAACGTCAGTCAATCAATGATTTTTTAAGAATATGCCTTTATTTCTGTACCTGCCCCCCAAAAAAGTGCTGAGGAGACAAGAAGTAACATTAGGGGCAAGTCTGAGTTCAGTTGTGTATAAATGTGTTTATGATGATTACTGAATTAGTGATAGAGAGGAGTCCGGCCTGACCAACAATAAAGGTCCATTGTCTTTTCTTCTAGCGGTTGGACTCACAGGAACCTTCAACTTTATAGCCCAGTTATTTGTTGGAGTTACTCCAGAACCAAAAAAATACAAAGCGTAGGATGATTAGCTCAAGGTAGGTCATCCATGGGTTCATCCACTTGCCAGTTCCTCTTTTTGGGGCTTTCCTTGCCTCTTTTGTTCAAAGAAAGTTTCACAAACCATATGGGTTTCTCACACAGATGTTTTTTTAGCATTCCTCAGACCTCTTGGCTTGTTCATATTGTTCTGGCCTAGGGTTGCCACCTCATCCTTTTAAACCCGAACACATATTAATTACACAGGTTGTTCTGTGGCTGATTAAGGTGGTAATTAAAATCACTTGGTGTCTTACCTGCATTAAATTAGCCTTAGAACCTGTGTAATTCATGTGTGTTCGGGTTTAAAGGGACGAGGTGGCAACCCTATTCTGGCCCCTCATCAGGTGGTAGGCCCCTTTTAGTTAGAGCCCTCCTGCAGTGATATCATGGGTGAGTCAGTGCCCAGGCTGGGAGAAGCCCTAGTGCACTTGGGGCATGGCAGCTAAACACTTCACATGAGCATGGATATAACCAGCCTGAGTAGGCCCTGGACAAAACTGTAGGTTGGGGAGGAGTAGACTTGCCCCAAGGAAGAGCCGGCTGTAGACTTTCTGTTCTTTATGGAAGTTGAGGCTAGGGTGGTTTGCAAAAAGCCTTTTAGGACCCTCCAAAACGGTGGCCCTTCGGGGTTGGAAGAGCACAATTATCCAGAATTTTTTGGGATCTCGTAGTAATAACTGTACCTTTTACTCCTGAAATTAGTCATTTTGGGGGTTTTCCCATACTTTTGTCAATATAGTAATTGTAAGGTCAGGTGTCCACCAATCCTCGACAATATATTAAGTGTAATGATCAGGTGTCCACCAACCTTTGACAATATATTAAGTGTGATGGTCAGGTGTCCACCAACCTTTGACAATATATTAAGTGTGATGGTCAGGTGTCCACCAACCTTTGACGATATATTAGGTGTGATGGTCAGGTGTCCACCAACCTTTGACCATATATTAAGTGTGATTGTCAGGTGTTCACCAACCTTTGACAATATATTAAGTGTGATGGTCAGGTGTCCATCAACCTTTGACCATATATTAAGTGTGATTGTCAGGTGTCCACCAACCTTTGACGATATATTAGGTGTGATGGTCAGGTGTCCACCAACCTTTGACCATATATTAAGTGTGATTGTCAGGTGTTCACCAACCTTTGACAATATATTAAGTGTGATGGTCAGGTGTCCACCAATCTTTGACCATATATTAAGTGTGATGGTCAGGTGTTCACCAACCTTTGACAATATATTAAGTGTGATGGTCAGGTGTCCACCAACCTTTGACAATATATTAAGTGTGATGGTCAGGTGTCCACCAACCTTTGACAATATATTAGGTGTGATGGTCAGGTGTCCACCAACCTTTGACAATATATTAAGTGTGATGGTCAGGTGTTCACCAACCTTTGACAATATATTAAGTGTGATGGTCAGGTGTCCACCAATCTTTGACCATATATTAAGTGTGATGGTCAGGTGTTCACCAACCTTTGACAATATATTAAGTGTGATGGTCAGGTGTCCACCAACCTTTGACAATATATTAAGTGTGATGGTCAGGTGTCCACCAACCTTTGACAATATATTAGGTGTGATGGTCAGGTGTCCACCAACCTTTGACAATATATTAAGTGTGATGGTCAGGTGTTCACCAACCTTTGACAATATATTAAGTGTGATGGTCAGGTGTCCACCAATCTTTGACCATATATTAAGTGTGATGGTCAGGTGTTCACCAACCTTTGACAATATATTAAGTGTGATGATCAGGTGTTCACCAACCTTTGACAATATATTAGGTGTGATGGTCAGGTGTCCACCAACCTTTGACAATATATTAGGTGTGATGGTCAGCTGTCCACCAACCTTTGGCCATATATTAAGTGTGATTGTCAGGTGTTCACCAACCTTTGACCATACATTAGGTGTGATGGTCAGGTGTCCACCAACCTTTGACCATATATTAAAGTGATTGTAAATGATCACCTTGTAAAACAAACCATTCCATTTAAAATAGAAATGAAAGCCAAAGCATTTGTGTATAGATATAAAAAAAAAAATTATAAATATCTTTTTTCTCCTTTTTTTTCCACCAACCTTTGCCAATATATAATAAATGTAATCGTCAGGTTTCCTCCAACCTTTGGCCATATATTAAGTGTGATTGTCAGGTGTCCACCAACCTTTGAGGATATATAATAAATGTGATTGTCAGGTGTCCACCAACCTTTGAGGATATATAATAAATGTGATGGTCAGGTGTCCACCAACCTTAGACGATATAATAAATGTAATGGTCAGGTGTTCACCAACCTTTGGCCATATATTAAGTGTGATTCTCAGGTGACCACCAACCTTTCAGGATATATAATAAATGTGATGGTCATGTGTCCACCAACCTTTGAGGATATAATAAATGTAATGGTCAGGTGTCCACCAACCTTTGGCCATATATTAAGTGTGATTCTCAGGTGTCCACCAACCTTAGACGATATAATAAATGTGATGGTCAGGTGTCCACCAACTTTTGACAATATATATTTAATGTGATGGTCAGGTGTCCACCAACCTTTGGCGATATATATAATAAATGTGATGGTCAGGTGTCCACCAACCTTTGGCCATATATTAAGTGTGATTCTCAGGTGACCACCAACCTTTCAGGATATATAATAAATGTGATGGTCAGGTGTCCACCAACCTTTGAGGATATAATAAATGTAATGGTCAGGTGTCCACCAACCTTTGGCCATATATTAAGTGTGATTCTCAGGTGTCCACCAACCTTAGACGATATAATAAATGTGATGGTCAGGTGTCCACCAACTTTTGACAATATATATTTAATGTGATGGTCAGGTGTCCACCAACCTTTGGCGATATATATAATAAATGTGATGGTCAGGTGTCCACCAACCTTTGGCCATATATTAAGTGTGATTCTCAGGTGACCACCAACCTTTCAGGATATATAATAAATGTGATGGTCAGGTGTCCACCAACCTTTGAGGATATAATAAATGTAATGGTCAGGTGTCCACCAACCTTTGGCCATATATTAAGTGTGATTCTCAGGTGTCCACCAACCTTAGACGATATAATAAATGTGATGGTCAGGTGTCCACCAACTTTTGACAATATATATTTAATGTGATGGTCAGGTGTCCACCAACCTTTGGCGATATATATAATAAATGTGATGGTCAGGTGTCCACCAACCTTTGGCCATATATTAAGTGTGATTCTCAGGTGTCCACCAACCTTTGAGGATATATAATAAATGTGATGGTCAGGTGTCCACCAACCTTTGGCGATATATATTTAATGTGATGGTCAGGTGTCCACCAACTTTTGACGATATATATTTAATGTGATGGTCAGGTGTCCACCAACCTTTGGTCGTATATTTGGCCATGTATGAAATATAAATGAATTAGCAAAAAATTTGTATACATTTTTTTGTTTTTAGACATTAGACTCTCATCTCTCCAGAACCAGTTGTAACCTCTAGGCCGGCACGGCCATTGTTCACCAAAAGAGACCGAGCGTTTTCTCAGTTAGAGATATGTTGCTGATTGTCATCAGCCATACAGAAACTGTCTATGCGCTCACAGCTCCTCCGATAACTTTTGCCTGTAGAGCAGTTAAGAAAGCAGATTCTATTATGCAGCATGTGTTTATCTCAGTGATTTAACTTTAACGTCACATCATATTTTGCTGTTTAGCGACACCATCGTCTTTTCCGTGGAACCCAGCCAATAACAGCAGAGACTAGATCAGTAACGTGGAATCTATAAGAAAAGCTAAGCCGCTGCTGTAACTCATGAATGATAATGTACATGAATTTACAGAGGAGGATAAGAACCCAGCAATCTGAAGTTCTTTTCTCCCCAGATAATTTCCAAGGTTGATATTCACCTGTCAGCTCCTAACTATACCTTGGAGACATCATTTCAGCTTCAGGAAAATGTAAGAATCGAGCCGGTATCATATAGCAATATAAGAAAAATAACGAGAAGACAGCTGGGACCGTCTAAGCTCCAGAAATTTCGGGAAGGAGCAGGCAGCACATTGGGTCATCAATATATTAAAGAATCTCAAGGAGAAACTGTGTGGTCCACAAAGAAGATGTCAACCCAATCAGTAAATTCTCATAGAAGCTTTAAGATGATCAAATCATTCTAAAGGCCATTTTCAATCATTTTATACCTGCAGCTTTCATTAAATTAATCCCTGGTCATCCTGGCATGAAGGTCCATGTTCAGGCGCTTCCTGTTGTAGGGTGACAACGTTCTTTACTGGTCCTTCAAATGTGGGTCCATCACACACCAGGTACATCCACTAGCATGCGTCTAAGACCTATAGGGGGTTGTCCTAGGGCGGGAACTGGCATTGCTATGGTGGGGGATGTCTCATACAGCCTATAGGAGCCTGTATAGCCTACCAAAGCCTATAGAGTCTATATAACCTACAGAAGCCTACAGGAGCCTTTATAGCTTACAAAAGCCTATAGGAGCCTATATAACCTATGAAAGCGTATGAGAGCCCATATACCCCACACATGCCTATAGGAATCTATATAGCTTACAAAAGCTTACAGGAGCCTATATAGCCTACAAAAGCCTATAGGAGCCTACTTAACCTATGGAAGCCTAATGAGCCGATATAACCTAAGAAAGTCTATAGGAGCCTACAAAAGTCTATAGGGGTCCGTATAGCCTACAAAAGTATATAGGGGTCTATATAGCCTATGAAAGCATGTGGGGGCCCATATACCCTACGAAAGCCTATGGGAATCTATATAGCCTAAAAAAGCCTACAGGAGAATATATAACCTATGGAAGCCTAACGACCCAATATAACCTAAGAAAGTCAAAAGGAGTCTATATAGCTTACAAAAGCATATAGGAGCCTATATAGCCTACACAAGCCTATGGGAGTCTATATAGCCTAAAAAGCCTATAGAACAGGGGTCTCCAAACTGGGCCAGTTTACCATCCTTCAGACTTTAGGGGGGCCAGACTGCAGCCAGTGGGAGTAGAAAATGCCCCAGCGTTAGTAGGATTACATAGTGCCCCATCATTGGTTTTAGTGGGAGGAATAGTCCCCCATTGTTGGTATCAATGGGAGGAAAAAGTGCCCCATCATTGGTGTCAGTGGGAGGAATAGTGCCCCATTATTGGTGTCTGTGAGAGGAATGGTGCCCCATCATTAATATCAGTTGCGGACGGAATAGTGCTCCAAGGGCCGCATAGAGGCAAGCAAAGGGCCATATCCAGCCCCAGGGCCGCAGTTTGGAGAACACTGCTATAGAATCTATATAACCTACAAAAGCCTACAGGAGCCTTTATAGCCTACAAAAGCCTATTGGAGCCTATATAACCTATGGAAGCTTAATGAGCCGTAATAACCTAAGAAAGTCTATAGGAGCCTATATAGCCTACAGAATTCTATATGAGTCTATATAGCCTACAAAATTCTATATGAGTCTATATAGCCTACAAAAGCCTATAGGAGTCTAGATAGCCTATAAATCCTACAGGAGCCTATATAGCCCACAAAAGCATATAGGAGCCTTCATAGCCTACAAAGGCTATATGTGCCTATATAACCTTGTGGGAGCCCAGATACCCTACGAAAGCCTATAGAGTCTATATTACCTACAATAGCCTACAGGAGTCTTTATAACCTATGAAAGGTTATGGGAGCCCATATACCCTATGAAAGCCTTTAGGAATCTATATAGCCTACAAAAGCCTACAGGAGCCTATATAGCCTGCAAAAGCATATAGGAGCCTATATCACCTATAGAAACCTAATGAGCCAATATAACCTAAGAAAGTCTATAGGAGCCTATATAGCCTACAAAAGCCTGTATAGCCTGAAAAAGTCTATAGAGTCAATATAACCTACAAAAGCGTACAGGAGCCTGTATAGCCTACGAAAGCCTATGGGAGCCTATATACAGTGTAGCCTACAAAGTCCTATAATTCCTATCTATAAAGCCTACAAAAGCCTATAGGAGCCTATATAACCTATGGAAGCCCAATGAGCCGATATAACCTATGGAAGCCCAATGAGCCGCTATAACCTAAGAAAGTCTATAGGAGCCTATATAGCCTACAAAAGCCTATATAGCCTGCAAAAGTCTATAGAGTCTATATAACCGATGGGAGCCTATATACAGTGTAGCCTACAAAGTCCTATAGTTCCTATCTATATAGCCTATGGAATGGAAGCCTAATGAGCCAATATAACCTAAGAAAGTCTATAGGAGTCTATATAACTTACAAAAGCCTACATGGGGCCTTTATACCCTGCAAAAGCCTATATGAGCCTATATAACCTATAAAAGCTTATGGGGGCCCATATACCCTACGAAAGCCTATAGGAATCTATATAGCCTACACAAGCCTATAGGAGTCTATATAACCTATGGAAACCTAATGAGCCAATATAGCCTAAGAAAGCCTATAGGAGCCTATATAGCCTACAAAAGCCTACAGGAGCCGTTATACCCTGCAAAAGCCTATATGAACCTATATAACCTATGAAAGCTTATGGGGGCCCAAATACCCTACGAAAGCCTATAGGAATCTATATAGCCTACAGAAGCCTATATAGCCTACAAAAGCCTATATGAGCCTATATAACCTATGGAAGCCTAATGAGCCGATATAACCTACGAAAGTCTATAGGAGCCTACAAAAGTCTATAGGGGTCCGTATAGCCTACAAAAGCCTATATGAGCCTATATAACCTATGGAAGCCTAATGAGCCGATATAACCTAAGAAAGTCTATAGGAGTCTATATAACCTACAAAAGCCTATAGGAATCTATATAGCCTACAAAAGCTTACAGGAGCCTATTGTATATAGCCTACAAAAACCTAATGAGCCTATATAACCTATGAAAGCCTATAGGCACCTATATAGCCTACCAACGTCTATAGGAGTCTACATATACTTATAGAAGTCTATATAACCTAGAAATGCCTATAGGAGTCTATATAGCCTACCAAAGTCTATAGGAGCCTACATTGTGTACAAAAGCTTATAGAAGTCTATATAGCCTAGAAATGCCTATATGAGTCTATATAACCTACAAAAGCCTATATGAATCTATATAGGCGTCTATATAGCCTACAAAAGCTTACAGGAACCTACTGTATATAGCCTACAAAAACCTAATGAGCCTATATAACCTATGAAAGCCTATAGGCACCTATATAGCCTACAAAAGTCTATAGGAGTCTATATAGCCTACAAAAGCTTACAGGAGCCTATTGTATATAGCCTACAAAAACCTAATGAGCCTATATAACCTATGAAAGCCTATAGGCACCTATATAGCCTACCAACGTCTATAGGAGTCTACATATACTTATAGAAGTCTATATAACCTAGAAATGCCTATAGGAGTCTATATAGCCTACCAAAGTCTATAGGAGCCTACATTGTGTACAAAAGCTTATAGAAGTCTATATAGCCTAGAAATGCCTATATGAGTCTATATAACCTACAAAAGCCTATATGAATCTATATAGGCGTCTATATAGCCTACAAAAGCTTACAGGAACCTACTGTATATAGCCTACAAAAACCTAATGAGCCTATATAACCTATGAAAGCCTATAGGCACCTATATAGCCTACAAAAGTCTATAGGAGTCTATATAGCCTACAAAAGCTTACAGGAGCCTATTGTATATAGCCTACAAAAACCTAATGAGCCTATATAACCTATGAAAGCCTATAGGCACCTATATAGCCTACCAACGTCTATAGGAGTCTACATATACTTATAGAAGTCTATATAGCCTAGAAATGCCTATAGGAGTCCATATAGCCTACCAAAGTCTATAGGAGCCTACATTGTGTACAAAAGCTTATAGAAGTCTATATAGCCTAGAAATGCCTATAGGTGTCTATATAGCCTACAAAAAACCCACAGGGGTCTAAATAACCTACAAAAGTCTACATGAGCCTGTATAGCCTACAGAAGCCTACAGAGGTCTATAGAAGGTTTTAATGTGCATGTATTCTAATATGCAGAATGAAATGAGGATGTGGCCTCGCCTTTGCCAACCTCTGAGTCCAACTGTAACCCCGCTGTTTAGGCATCGTAAAAAACCCATAGCGTTTTATATCCGAGTATTCTGAAGCACAACGCAGTAATAATGTAAATTTGCTGCATGCGCCGCCAAGGTGCTCGGGGGTTTAGGAGGAACACAAGTGAAGTTTCCTCTACGTATTGTGAGATAGGGACTGTAATATTTAGCAATTACCAGGGCGACTTGAGCCTTTTAAATGACATTAAAAAAACCTCTGATCACCGGCACGGTTAATTAAGTTCATTCAAGTTCCTTAATTAAAATTTGCCTCAACGTAAAACCCCATTCAACTTTAGCGGCACGGTATAAGGCGAATGGAAATATTTAATCATAATTTCACTTAAGACAATGTAAGCATAATTAGCAACGGCTGCTTGTTAGTCTTTTCTGCATATGGGAAGATTGCTAATCAGTGACTACCAGATTAAAATTACAGCCTTGCGTAAATTCAAAGGAGACCCACTATGGCTTGTCAGCGTTGGTTACAGATTTGGGGCGGCGGAGACGAGGAAACATGAGATCTAATGGCTGCACTTTGTTTCCTCTCAGGCTGAGTTATGGCAAAAGCCGAGGCAGCTCCAAATTACAGCCTTGCCTGTCTTGGAAAAAACTGCAGAAACTTTCAACCACCCATCAGGAAACGCACTCAGTAAACAATTTTGGCCAATCTAAGGTAGGTCAACCAAAGTTTATAGAAGGGCCTCTTTGCTGCAGATTCACAAGTCTTGGTTACCTCCATAATTCTACTATCCTGACTTCCAGAGGAACAATCACTCCCAGAGTCTGTTATAGTACCTACAGGATCCCTGCCAGGTCCTCCTGGGCTTTAAGGATTCCTAGGACCTTGGGTACTTATAGGATCCCTGCCGGGTCTTGCAGGGTTTCCAGGATTCCTTGGACTGCCAGTACTCAAGGGAAGGTCTTTTGGGTCTTCCAGAATTTCCAGGGCTCCTAGAACCTCCAGTACTCACAGGATCACAGGGTCTTCCAGGGTTTCCAAAATTCCTTGGACCACCAGTGCTCACAGGATCCCTGCTGGTTCTTTCAGAGTTTCCTAGATTTCTTGGACCTTCAGTATGCACAGGATCCCTGCCCAGGTCCTCCTGGGTTTTCAGGATTCCTAGGACCTTGGGTACTTATGGGATCCCCACCGGGTAGGTGGCCGCCTACTCCACCTAGTGGCCTCCGGCTCTAAGGACCTTGGGTACTTATAGGATCCCTGCCCAGGTCCTCAGGGTTTTCAGGATTCCTAGGACCACCGGGTAAGTGGCCGCCTTCTCCACCTAGTGGCCTTCGGCTCTAATCGCGGGCCTCTAAAAAAATAAAACCCCATTGGAATCCATGCTTCCGGCAACCTGCATGTAGATAAGGGTCTGGATGCATGGATTAGGGGGGCGGCACCCTTCCGTCCCCAATGGAGCGGCCGCCACTGGGGATCAGACTGAAGGTGAAAGTGAAGCTGCAGCAGGGAAGGAACAGGTGTCCCCCCCCCCCCCAGCTTGGTCTTTATGTGAGATCTCCCATACAGCAGGGCCCCCAGAGGGCCCCCATACATCAGGGTCCCCAGAGATCCCTGTTACAGCAGGGTCACCAGAGATCCCCCATACATCAGGGTCGCCAGTGATCCGTCTATCATTAGGGTCCCCAAAGTCCTCCCCTTACATCATGGTCACCAGAGTTCCCCCTTACATCAGTTGGGGATTGGTCAGGGTTCCCCAAGATACCTCTGGAAGCCTCACCTCCTTTTCCCCACCCTTTCGTTCAGAATCTTCTAAAGCAGAAAGGAGGGATTACCAAGGGGGTGTTACTCCCTGCAGTCACCCAGTCACTCCCATACCCAGGATCAAAACAATCAGGCCCAGGGTCCCGTGATCCCTCTTTCGGCTCCCTAGAGATGCCCCATACAGCAGGGTTCCTAGAGATCCCCCATACAGCAGGGTTCCTAGAGATCCCCCATACAGCAGGGTCCCCAGAGATCCCCCATACATCAGGGTCCCCAGAGATCCCTCTTACAGCAGGGTCACCAGAGATCCCCCATACATCAGGGGCGCCGGTGATCCCTCTTTCATTAGGGTCCCCAAACTCCTCCCTTTACATCATGGACCCCAGAGTTCCCCCTTACATCAGTTGGGGATTGGTTAGGGTTCCCCAAGATACCTCAGGAAGCCTCACCTCCTTTTCCCCACCCTTTCTTCCAGTACCTTCTGAATCAGAAAGGAGGGGTTACCGAGGGGTGTTATTCCATGCAGTCACGCAGTCACTCCCATGCCCAGGATCAAAACAATCAGGCCCAGGGTTCCGTGATTCCTCTTTCAGCAGGGTTCCTAGAGATCCCCCATACAGCAGGGTTCCTAGAGATCCCTCATACATCAGGGTCCCTAGAGATCCCCCATACAGCAGGGTCCCCAGAGATCCCCCATACAGCAGGGTCCCCAGAGATCCCTCATACATCAGGGTCCCTAGAGATCCCCCATACAGCAGGGTCCCCAGAGATCCCGCATACATCAGGGTCGCCAGAGATCCCCCTTACAGCAGGGTCCCCAGAGATCCCTCATACATCAGGGTCCCCAGAGATCCCCCTTACAGCAGGGTCCCCAGAGATCCCCCATACATCAGGGTCACCAGTGATCCCTCTTTCATTAGGGTCCCCAAAGTCATCCCCTTACATCATGGTCCCAGAGTTCCCCCTTACATCAGTTGGGGATTGGTCAGGGTTCTCCAAGATACCTCAGAACCTTCTGAAGCAGAAAGGAGGGGTTACCGAGGGGTGTTACTCCCTGCAGTCACCCAGTCACTCCCATTTCCAGGATCAAAACAATCAGGCCCAGGGTCCCGTGATGCCCCATACAGCAGGGTTCCTAGAGATCCCCCATACAGAATGGTTCCTAGAGATCCCCCATTCATCAGAGTCCCCAGAGATCCCTCATACATCAGGGTCCCTAGAGATCCCTCATACATCAGGGTCCCCAGAGATCCCCCTTACAGCAGGGCCCCCAGAGATCCCTCATACATCAGGGTCCCTAGAGATCCCCCTTACAGCAGGGTCACCAGAGATCCCCCATACATCAGGGTCGCCAGTGATCCCTCTTTCATTAGGGTCCCCAAAGTCCTCCCTTTACATCATGGTCCCCAGAGTTCCCCCTTATATCAGTTTGGGATTGGTCAGGGTTCCCCAAGATACCTCAGGAAGCCTCACCTCCTTTTCCCCACCCTTTCTTACAGAACCTTCTGAAGCAGAAAGGAGGGGTTACCGAGGGGTGATACTCCCTGCAGTCACCCAGTCACCCCATGTCCAGGATCAAAACAATCAGGCCCAGGGTCCCATGATCCCTCTTTCAGCAGGGTCCCTAGAGCTCCCCCATACAGCAGGGTCCCTAGAGATCCCCCATACAGCAGGGTCCCTAGAGATCCCCCATACAGCAGGGTCCCTAGAGATCCCCCTTAAAGCAGGGTTCCCAGAGTTCCCCCATACATCAGGGTCACCAGTGATCCCTCTTTCATTAGAGTCCTCAAAGTCCTCCCTTTACATCATGGTCCCCAGAGTTCCCCCTTATATCAGTTTGGGATTGGTTAGGGTTCCCCAAGATACCTCAGGAAGCCTCACCTCCTTTTCCCGGCCCTTTCTTCCAGAACCTTCTGAAGCAGAAAGGAGAGGTTACCGAAGGGTGTTACTCCCTGCAGTCACCCAGTCACCCCCATGCCCAGGATCAAAACAATCAGGCCCAGGGTCCCGTGATCCCTCTTTCAGCAGGGTCCCTAGAGATCCCCCATACAGCAAGGTTCCTATAGATCCCCCATACAGCAGGGTTCCTAGAGATCCCCCATACATCAGGGTCTCTAGAGATCCCCCATACAGCAGGGTTCCTAGAGATCCCCCATACATCAGGGTCTCTAGAGATCCCCCATACAGCAGGGTTCCTAGAGATCCCCCATACAGCAGGGTTCCTAGAGATCCCCCATACAGCAGGGTCGCCAGTGATCCCTCTTTCATTAGGGTCCCCAAAGTCCTCCCTTTACATCATGGTCCTCAGAGTTCCCCCTTATATCAGTTTGTGATTGGTCAGGGTTCCCCAAGATACCTCAGGAAGCCTCACCTCCTTTTCCCCACCCTTTCGTCCAGAACCTTCTGAAGCAGAAAGGAGGGGTTACTAAGGGGTGTTACTCCCTGCAGTCACCCAGTCACTCCCATGCTCAGGATCAAAACAATCAGCCTCAGGGTCCCGTGATGCCTCTTTCAGCAGGATCCGTAGAGATCCCTCATACAGCAGGGTCCCCAGAGATCCCTCATAAATCAGGGTCACCAGAGATCCCCCATAAATCAGGGTCCCCAGAGATCCCCCTTACAGCAGGGTTCCCAGAGTTCCCCCTTACATCAGTAGGGGATTGGTCAGGGTTCCTCAAGATACCTCAGGAAGCCTCATCTCCTTTTCCCCACCCTTTCTTCCAGAACCTTCTGAAGCAGAAAGGAGGGGTTACCGAGGGGTGTTACTCCCTGCAGTCACCCAGTCATCCCATGCCCAGGATCAAAACAATCAGGCCCAGCGTCCCGTGATCCCTCTTCCAGCAGGGTTCCTAGAGATCCCCCATACTGCAGGGTCCCCAGAGATCCCTCATACAGCAGGGTTCCTAGAGATCCCCTATACATCAGGGTCGCCAGTGATCCCTCTTTCATTAGGATCCCCAAAGTCCTCCCTTTACATCATGGTCCCCAGAGTTCCCCCTTACATCAGTTGGGGATTGGTCAGGGTTCCCCAAGATACCACAGGAAGCCTCACCTCCTTTTCCCCACCCTTTCTTCCAGAACCTTCTGAAGCAGAAAGGGGGGTTACCGAGGGGTGTTACTCCCTGCAGTCACCCAGTCACTCCTTCCAAGA
>BLSH010221010.1:30351-49146 GCA_018402905.1 Glandirana rugosa | reverse complement strand
TTCTTCCAGAACCTTCTGAAGCAGAAAGGAGGGGTTACCGAGGGGTGTTACTCCCTGCAGTCACCCAGTCATCCCATGCCCAGGATCAAAACAATCAGGCCCAGCGTCCCGTGATCCCTCTTCCAGCAGGGTTCCTAGAGATCCCCCATACTGCAGGGTCCCCAGAGATCCCTCATACAGCAGGGTTCCTAGAGATCCCCTATACATCAGGGTCGCCAGTGATCCCTCTTTCATTAGGATCCCCAAAGTCCTCCCTTTACATCATGGTCCCCAGAGTTCCCCCTTACATCAGTTGGGGATTGGTCAGGGTTCCCCAAGATACCACAGGAAGCCTCACCTCCTTTTCCCCACCCTTTCTTCCAGAACCTTCTGAAGCAGAAAGGGGGGTTACCGAGGGGTGTTACTCCCTGCAGTCACCCAGTCACTCCCATGCCCAGGATCAAAACAATCAGGCCCAGGGTTCCGTGATCCCTCTTTCAGCAGGATCCCCTGAGATCCCTCATACAGCAGGGTCCCCAGAGATCCCCCTTACAGCAGGGTCACCAGAGATCCCTCTTTCATTAGGATCCCCAAAGTCCTCCCTTTACAGCAGGGTCACCAGAGATCCCCCATACATCAGGGTCGCCAGTGATCCCTCTTTCATTAGGGTCCCCAAAGTCCTCCCTTTACATCATGGTCCTCAGAGTTCCCCCTTATATCAGTTTGTGATTGGTCAGGGTTCCCCAAGATACCTCAGGAAGCCTCACCTCCTTTCCCCCACCCTTTCTTCCAGAACCTTCTGAAGCAGAAAGGAGGGGTTACCGAGGGGTGTTACTCCCTGCAGTCACCCAGTCACTCCCATGCCCAGGATCAAAACAATCATGCCCAGGGTCCCATGATCCTTCTTTCAGCAGGGTCCCTAGAGATCCCCCATACAGCAGGGTCCCCAGAGATCCCCCATACAGCAGGGTTCCTAGAGATCCCCCATACAGCAGGGTTCCTAGAAATCCCCCATACAGCAGGGTTCCTAGAGATCCCTCATACAGCAGGGTTCCTAGAAATCCCCCATACAGCAGGGTCCCCAGAGATCCCCCTTACAGCAGGGTCCCCAGAGTTCCCCCTTACATCCGTTGGGGATTGGTCAGGGTTCCCCAAGATACCTCAGGAAGCCTCACCTCCTTTTCCCCACCCTTTCTTCCGGAACCTCCTGAAGCAGAAAGGAGGGGTTACCAAGGGGTGATACTCCCTGCAGTCGCTCCCATGCCCAGGATCAAAACAATCAGGCTTGACTAAATTTACCTCACCTACACAAAAATCTACCACTCAGCACCTACCTAATGGTAGCGGGTGCTACATTTGTTTCCATTATTATCTGTTGGCACCGCTATAATCCCATTCTCCATCTCTGCTGTAGGTTACCTCCCTTGTTAGATGGGACTGTGGCAGAGCTGTTTAAATCTCTGAACTGGATGGACAGAAATCCTTTGGCAGGTCAAGGAGAATGGGAGAGGAAGGGAAGAGAATCCTAAAAAGAATCTCAAAAAAACCAAATGAAAAGTAAGCAACTGAAGAAGAAGCCATTTGTGATCCTTTGTATTGAACGGTAGGGGGTCCGGCTATTACCATGGGAAGGGAACCAACACCGCGCCAGACAAGCAACATGGTTTTTTCTCAATGTGATAGAAATTCTAATTCGATAAAATGAAATAAAACGCAGCTTTGTTGACTTGTAGCAATTACTCAATACACAAGGTGACATATAAAGAACATACAATGGAAGCGCGCGCCCCATGCAGATTTACTATAATTATCACCGGAGCGACGCCACCTGACATCCCCGGCATCAAACCGGCAAATTTATGTCTTTAATACGGCTAAATATCCGGCCCCTGCCTCCCTACCACGCGGTAATTTTAATAAGCAATAACAATAACGGGCTGATTGGTATTTATTCAGACAAAGAAAATGTCAGTTCAGGTCCCGCAGACGTAAAACGCGCATTGCGCGGACAGAACCTGTTAAATCACAAAACGCGAAAGGTAGCAAACTTTTTATTAGGTTCAATTAAATATAATAAATAATTCATGCACATCATTGCTTAGGATTTCTTATTAAAATATCTCCCGAGGGTTACAGAATTTCCTTCAAATATATATTTTTCGCCTTTTTTTCATTTTAGAACTCACCCATCAGCTCGATAAACAACTTTGGCCAACTCTAAGGTGGGTCAACCAAGAAGGGCCTCTTTGCTGCAGATTCGTAAGGCTCAGTTCCCTCCACATTTCTACTATCCTGACTTCCAGGGGAACAATCACTCCCAGAGCCTTTTATAGTGCCTACAGGATCTCCTCCAGGGTTTTCAGGATCCCTAGGACCTTGAGTAATTATGGGATCCCTGCCGGGTCTTCAAGGGTTTCCAGGATTCCTTGAACCGTCTGTGCTCACAGGATCTCTGCTGGTTCTTCTGGAGTTTCCTGGATCCTTTGGACCTACAGTATGCACAGGATGCCTATCAGGTCTTCCTGGATTTTCAGGATTCCTAGGACCTCAAGTATTTACAGGATCCCTGCCAGGTCTTCCAGGGTTTCCAGGATTCCTAGGACCTTGAGTATTTATAGGATCCCTGCCAGGTCTTGCAGGGTTTCCAGGATTCCTAGGACCTCAAGTATTTACAGGATCCCTGCCAGGTCTTCCTGGATTTTCAGGATTCCTAGGACCTCAAGTATTTACAGGATCCCTGCCAGGTCTTCCAGGGTTTCCAGGATTCCTAGGACCTCAAGTATTTACAGGATCCCTGCCAGGTCTTCCAGGGTTTCCAGGATTCCTAGAACCTTGAGTACTTATAGGATCCCTGCCGGGTCTTGCAGGGTTTCCAGAATTCCTTGGACTGCCAGTACGCAATGGAAGGCCTTTTGATTCTTCCATAATTTCCAGGGCTCCTATAGGAACCTCCAGTACTCAAAGGACCTCCAGTACCCAAGGGAAGGCCCTGTGGATCTTCCATAATTTCCAGGGCTCCTAGAACCTCCAGTACTCACAGGGTCTTCCAGGGTTTCCAAAATTCCTAGGATCTCCAGTACTCACAGGATCTCTGCTGGTTCTTCCAGAGTTTCCTGGATTCTTTGGACCTTCAGTATGTACAGGATGCCTATGAGGTCTTCCTGGATTTTCAGGTTTCCTAGGACCTCAAGTATATACAGGATCCCTGCTGGGTCTTCCTGGGTTTCCAGGATTCCTTGAACTGCCAGTACTCAAGGGAAGGCCTTTTGGGTCTTCCAGGATTTCCAGGGCTCCTAGAACCCCCAGTACTCACAGGATCACAGGACCTCTAGTACTCAAGGGAAGGCCTTTTGGGTCTCCCAGAATTTCCAGGGCTCCTTCAACCTCCAGTACTCACAGGATCACAGGACCTCCAGTACTCAAGGGAAGGCCTTTTGGGTCTTCCAGAATTTCCAGGGCTCCTAGAACCTCCAGTACTCACAGGACCTCCAGTACTCAAGGGAAGGCCTTTTGGGTCTTCCAGAATTTCCAGGGCTCCTTCAACCTCCAGTACTCACAGGATCACAGGACCTCCAGTATTCAAGGGAAGGCCTTTTGGGTCTTCCAGAATTTCCAGGGCTCCTAGAGCCTCCAGTACTCACAGGATCACAAGACCTCCAGCACTCAAGGGAAGGCCTTTTGGGTCTTCCAGAATTTGCTGGGCTCCTAGAACCTCCAGTACTCACAGGATCACAAGACCTCCAGCACTCAAGGGAAGGCCTTTTGGGTCTTCCAGAATTTGCTGGGCTCCTAGAACCTCCAGTACTCACAGGATCACAGGGTCTTCCTGGTTTTCTGAAATTTCTAGGATTTCCAGTACTCACAGGATCCCTGCTGGTTCTTCCAGAGTTTCCTGGATTCCTTGGACCTATAGTATGCACAGGATGCCTATCAGGTCCTCATATATTTACATGATTCATAGGACCTCAAGTATATACAGGATCCCTGCTGGGTCTTCCAGGGTTTCCAGGATTCCTTGCACTGTCAGTGCTCACAGGATGCCTGACAGTTCTTCCAGGATTTTAAGGATTTTCAGGACCTCCAGTACTCAAGGGAAGGCCTTTTGGGTCTTCCAGAATTTCCAGGGCTCCTAGAACCTCCAGTACTCACAGGATCACAGGGTCTTCAAGGGTTTCCAAAATTCCTAGGATCTCCAGTACTCACAGGATCCCTGCTGGTTCTTCCGGAGTTTCCTGGATTCCTTGGACCTACAGTATGCACAGAATGCCTATCTGGTCCTCCTGGATTTACAGGATTCCTAGGACCTCAAGTATATACAGGATCCCTGCTGGATCTTCCAGGGTTTCCAGGATTCCTTGGGTTGTCAGTGCTCACAGGATGCCTGACAGTTCTTCCAAGATTTTCAGGACCTCCAGTACTCAAGGGAAGGCCTTTTGGGTCTTCCAGAATTTCCAGGGCTCCTAGAACCTCCAGTACTCACAGGATCACAGGGTCTTCCAGGTTTTACAAAATTCCTAGGATCTCCAGTTCTTCCAGAGTTTCCTGGATTCCTTGGACCTACAGTATGCACAGGATGCCTATCAGGTCCTCCTGGATGTACAGGATTCCTAGGACCGCAAGTAAATACAGGATCCCTGCTGGGTCTTCCAGGCTTTCCAGGATTCATTGGACCTTCAGTATGCACAGGATGCTTATCAGGTCTTCCTGGATTTTCAGGATTCCTAGGATCTCAAATATTTACAGGATCCCTGCTGGGTCTTCCAGGGTCTCCAGGATTTCTTGGACTGCCAGTGCTCACATAATGCCTGCTGGTTCTTGTAGGTTTTTCAAGATTCCCAGGACCTTCAGTACTCAAGGGAAGGCCTTTTGGGTCTTCCAGAATTTCCAAGGCTCCTAGAACCTCCAGTACAGTATCACAGGGTCTTCCAGGGTTTCCAAAATTCCTAGGATCCCCAGTATCATGTGGCAATTTTAATAAGCAATAACAATAATAGGCGTATTTATTCAGACAAAGAAAATGTCAGTTCATGTCCTACAGACATTAAATGTGTATTGTACGTACTAAACCTGTTAAATCACAAAACATGAATCAGTGTTCAAGGTAGCAACAAACATTTCATTCAATATTTTTTAAAAAAGGAAAGAATTAATGTACATCACTGCTTAGGATTTTTTTTTAAATCTCCCTCCCTGAACTGGATGACCGCGCTGTAGCCATCATTCGGTAAGTGGTTAAGCCTTGATACATTGGATACTCTGTACGAGGGATGCACCGACACCAGTTTTTTATAAGACCAAGTATGAGTACCGATACTTTTTCTCAAGTACTCGCAGATACCAATTACGGATACCTACACTATTACCAAAAGTATTGGGACACCTGCCTTTACAGGCCCATGAACTTCAGTGGTTTCCCAGTCTTAGTCCGTAGGGTTCAATATTGAGGTGGCCCAACCTTTGCAGCTATAACAGCTTCAACTCTTCTGGGAAGGCTGTCCACAAGGTTTAGGAGTGTCTATGGGAACGTTTGACCATACTTCCAAAAGTGCATTTGTGAGGTCAGGTGCTGATGTGGACAAGAAGGCCTGGCTTGCAGTCTCCTCTCTAATTCATCCCAAAGGTGTTCTATCGGGTTGAGGTCAGGACTCTATGCAGGCCAGTCAAGTTCCATGTCTTTATGGACATTGCTCTGTGCACTGGTGCACAGTCATGTTGGAACAGGAAGGGGCCACCCCCAAACTGTTCCTACAAAGTTGGGAGCATGAAATTGTCCAAAATGTCTTGGTATGCTGACGCCTTAAGAGTTCCCTTCACTGGAACTAAGGGGCCAAGCCCAACCCCTGAGGGGCCAAGCCCAACCCCTGAAATACAACCCCCGCACCATAATCCCCCCTCCATCAAATGATTTGGACCAGTGCACAAAGCAAGGTCCATAAAGACATGGCTGAGCGAGTTTGGGGTGGAGGAACTTGACTGGCCTGCATGAAATTGTCCAAAATGTCTTGGTATGCTGACGCCTTAAGAGTTCCCTTCACTGGAACTAAGGGGCCAAGCCCAACCCCTGAAAAACAAACCCCACACCATAATCCCCCCTCCACCAAATGATTTGGACCAGTGCACAAAGCAAGGTCCATAAAGACATGGATGAGCGAGTTTGTGGTGGAGGAACTTGACTGGCTTGCACAGAGTCCTGACCTCAACTCGATTGAACACCTTTGGAATGAATTAGAGAAGGAGACTGTGAGCCAGACCTTCTCATCCAACATCAGTGCCTGACCTCACAAATGCTCTTCTGGAAGAACGGTCAAACATTCCCATAGACACTCCTAAACCTTGTGGACGGCCTTCCCAGAAGAGTTGAAGCTGTTATAGCTGCAAAGGGTGGGCCGACTCAATATTGAACCCTACGGACTAAGACTGGGATGCCATTAAGGTTCATATGCATGTAAAGGCAGGCGTCCCAATACTTTTGACAATATAGTGTTTATAAAAATCTGTTCTTTTTCAACAATCACATTGAATGAATTCAGCATACTATAACCTACCAAAGTCCAATATAATGTCTTACAACGACTCTGAAAAAGTCACCCGGCAAAGACGGGCAGTTGTTGGAGACGGAGCCCGTTGGAACGTTCTGGAAGTGTTTACAATAAGCAGAAGTCTACTGGTGGCCTCCATTTGTGAAGACCCCTTCCTCCGTCTTGTTGAAGTTTACATTCCCGTCACTGTGTTTGCCTGTACGATACGTCTGTGTGTTTTGCTTGGGATTCGGGCCTCTGTGTGTCCTGACCTTGGAGAAAAGGCAGCTGTGTGATCGGACCCTCCATATCCCCCCTTTGTCAGCCGCTGGGAAGAATGAGACAGCTTCAGGGGGACTATGAACCGCTCAGATTCCACACAAACTCTGATGACGCACTTTGAAATAATGCAGGAGCCCAGCCGGTCGTTTAGAACTTTTCACAGAGTTAATTGCAACGATGCTGGGATAACACGGTTATGATAGAAGCGCTATTTGAATGAAAGGCAAAAATGAAAGCTGAGCTCCATGCAAACAGCTAAATACACAAATGAAATACATACACTATATTGTCAAAAGTATTGGGACGCCTGCCTTTACACGCACATAAACTTTAACGGCATCCCAGTCTTAGTCCGTAGGGTTCAATATTGAGTTGGCCCACCCATTGCACCTATAACAGCTTCAACTCTTCTGGGAAGGCTGTCCACAAGGTTTAGGAGTGTCTATGGGAATGTTTGACCGTTCTTCCAGAAGAGCATTGGTGAGGTCAGGCACTGATGTTGGAGAGGCCTGGCTCCCAATCTGCGCTCTAATTCATCCCAAAGGTGTTCTATGGGTAGTTGAGGTCAGGCCAGTCAAGTTCCTCCCCAGCACCACTTACATATAAGGGTGTTGGGTGGTTTGTTGTGGTGGACCTACCGGGAGCAGTGTGTGTTGTATAGAAGCCCAACGGCAGGGAGAGGGAACATGACAAGGATAGTCCATCATGGTTGAGAAGAGGTAGGGTTAGAACCCAAGCCAGGAACTCGAATGAGTAAGGGATACATGGACAATGTAGTCCAGGTGAGAGAAAATCGTTCTGCCCTTTCTGTGTACTGAACCAACAGCTGTTCCAGGTCTCTATTGAAGTCTAGTTCGGTCACCCATTCCCCAAGGGGTGGTACGGAGGTCAATTTCCAGTGGCGGGGGGATGACCACTTTGGCTGCAGCGTGAACATTTTTAACTGATTTGAAGGGTCCGGGAATCATGAATAAAAGGGCAATCCCAGGGGATGCATGTATAGAGACTGCCATAAGTTTACAGTACAGTTCAAGAATTCATGTCCAGAACATCCGTACAGGGGGGCAGTCCTGCCAAATATGCTGCTATATCCTGCTGTCTATTAGCTGGTCTGGGGCTGTCTCTTTGCTGGACTGAGGCTGTCTCTTTGCTGGACTGAGGCTGTATCTTTGCTGGATGGAGGCTGTCTCTTTGCTGGACTGAGGCTGTCTCTTTGCTGGATGGAGGCTGTCTCTTTGCTGGACTGAGGCTGTCTCTTTGCTGGACTGAGGCTGTATCTTTGCTGGACTGAGGCTGTATCTTTGCTGGACTGAGGCTGTCTCTTTGCTGGACTGAGGCTGTATCTTTGCTGGACTGAGGCTGTATCTTTGCTGGACTGAGGCTGTATCTTTGCTGGATGGAGGCTGTCTCTTTGCTGGACTGAGGCTGTCTCTTTGCTGGATGGAGGCTGTCTCTTTGCTGGACTGAGGCTGTCTCTTTGCTGGACTGAGGCTGTATCTTTGCTGGACTGAGGCTGTCTCTTTGCTGGACTGAGGCTGTCTCTTTGCTGGACTGAGGCTGTATCTTTGCTGGATGGAGGCTGTCTCTTTGCTGGACTGAGGCTGTCTCTTTGCTGGACTGAGGCTGTATCTTTGCTGGACTGAGGCTGTCTCTTTGCTGGACTGAGGCTGTATCTTTGCTGGACTGAGGCTGTATCTTTGCTGTATGGAGGCTGTCTCTTTGCTGGAGCATAGTGCCCTTCAAAATGTGACACCGCCAACAGATGTCAGGGATGCCATGATTAAAATGGACACCTGTACCATCTGGGTACTAATTTAAACCCTTTTTTTGTGGCCAGTGACAATTTATGGATCAAAATGAAGAACATCTGCCAGCCTGAAGCTGGTTGACATAGGCCTCTACAGGGCTCTGCCGGTGCTCAGTATTCTATGACTGCTACCCCAAAATGCTTGGTGCTTTTAAATATGGGGGAATATATGGCCCCTTGCAATGCTCAGGCTTAGTAGTCAATCACTCTGGAATGATCTCAGAAGCATCTCAAACTGGTGCCATCAATGCAAGCCCAAAGCCAGTTGACAGAGGCCCTTACAGGGTTCTGCCATGCTCTATTTTCTATGACTGCTTTCCCAAAATATTTGGTGTTTTGAAGTATGGGGGATCATATGACTGCTTGCAGTGTCAAGACTTAGTAGCCAACCTCTTTGGAATGATCTCAGAAGCATCTCACACGGATGCCACCAATGCAAGCCCAAAGCCAGTTGACACAGACCCTTACAGGGCTTTGCAGAGGTTCCATATCCTATGACTGTTATCCCAAAATAATTGGTGCTTTAAGTATGGGAGAGACTATGACCCCTTGTAGTACTTAGATTTAGCAGCCAATCACTTTGGAATGGTCTCAGAAGCATGTCAAACTGATGCTATCAATGAAAGCCCTAAACATGTTGATGTAGGCCCTTTTAGGGCTCTGCCATGCTTCATATTCTATGACTGCTACCCTAAATTAATTGGTGTATTTAGGAATGAGGGAGCATATGACCCCTTGCAGTTCCAAGCCAAGACCTAGTAGCCAACCGCTTTGGAATAGTCTCAGAAGCATCTCAAACTGATGCCATCAATGCAAGCCCAAAGCCTGTTGACACAGACCCTTACAGGGCTTCACTGGGGCTCCATAGTCTATGACTGCTACCCCAAAATACTTGGTGCTTTAAGAATGGGGGAGACCTAAACTTAGACTAAGTCTCCCCCACTTAGACTTAGTAGCCAATCACTTTGGAATGATCTCAGAAGAATCTCAAACTGATGCCATCAACGCAAGCCCAGGGCCAGTTGACGCAGGCCCTTATAGGTCTCTGCCATGCTCCATATTCTATGACTGCTACTCCAGAATACTTGGTGCTTTAAGTACAGAGGAGCCTATGACCCCTTGTAATTCTTAGACTTAGCAGCCAATAACTTTGAAATGATCTCAGAAGCATCTCAAACTGATGCCATCAATGCAAGCCCTAAGCCAGTTGACGCAGGCCCTTATAGGTCTCTGGCATGTTCCAAATTCTATGACTGCTACCCCAAAATACTTGGTGCTTTAAGTATGGGAGAGACTATGACCCCTTGTAGTACTTAGACTTGGCGGCCAGTCGCTTTGGAATGGTCTCAGAAGCATCTCAAACTGATGCCACCAATGCAAGCCCTAAACAAGTTGACGCAGGCCCTTATAGGTCTCTGGCATGCTCCAAATTCTATGACTGCTACCCAAAAATACTTGGTGCTTTAAGTATGGGAGAGACTATGACCCCTTGTAGTACTTAGACTTGGCGGCCAATCGCTTTGGAATGGTCTCAGAAGCCCCTCAAACTGATGCCACCAATGCAAGCCCTGAACCAGTTGACGCAGGCTCTTATAGGTCTCTGGCATGCTCCAAATTCTATGACTGCTACCCCAAAATACTTGGTGCTTTAAGTACAGAGGAGCCTATGACCCCTTGTAGTACTTAGACTTAGCAGCCAATAAGTTTGAAATGATCTCAGAAGCATCTTAAACTGATGCCATCAATGCAAGCCCTAAACCAGTTGACACAGGCCCTTATAGGTCTCTGGCATGCTCCAAATTCTATGACTGCTGCTCCAAAATACTTAGTGCTTTAAGTACGGGAGAGACTATGACCCCTTGTAGTACTTAGACTTGGTGGCCAGTCGCTTTGGAATGGTCTCAGAAGCACCTCAAACTGATGGCACCAATGCAAGCCCTAAACCAGTTGAAGTAGACCAGTGGTTCTCAACTCCGGTCCTCGGGACCCCCTAACAGGCCAGATTTTCAGTAATACCTTGGGGAGCTGCAGACTAGAATACTGCAATCACCGAGCAGCAAATGATATCACCTGTGATGCATTTCAGTTATCCTGCAAACCTGGCCTGTTAGTGGGTCCCGAGGACTGGAGTTGAGAACCACTGAAGTAGACCCTTATAGGTCTCTGCCATGCTTCATGTGACCCCTTGTAGTGCTCGGTCTTTGTAACCAACCCACTAGGGTTGAGTACTGTTGGATGATAAAGGCGGTGACATCTCCACTACCTCTAAACTCCAACACTGGCTGGTGAGGGAGCTCTGTACAGGTAAGTATAGGGTGGTCAGAAGGTGAGCTTTGACCAGACCTTTGACTTGGCCTAAAACGGGCAAGGTGGTGGGGTCTCTTCTCAACCCTCAGCAAATTTTCTTGGAATTTCCTTTACTGATCCGGTTTCAGGGGTAAATGGCGGAACAAGCATGTATGGCTCAAATACACAGCACATGATTCAGCTGCCCGCCGTGGAAACAGGAAGCTCCTCTATATGCAATACGTCTTTTCCTTTTTTTTTTGATAAAAGGCTACATTATGTTTTTACAATGGCCTTTATGAATTTAACATTTTTGCACTGTTTCGTCTGGTGTTGCTAGGTAACCGGTAAACGCCGCATGTTGTGAGACTAAACACTGCCGGTCTGGCACACCTTCCTCCCATCCGATCGTGTTACCGTGATCTGAGGGAACGAGAACACCAGGCTGTCACCGGACCGCTCATGAATATTCAAATGCATTCCGCGAATGGCACCCGGTCTTCTCACGTTCCCTCATTACGCCTGTAACCGACCATTATTTTGATCCCAACGTAACGGGGAATGATCTACGCTCGGCAAAATGGGTATCTAAAAAAAAAAAAAATCAAACCATGAAGGGAAAAGCAGAGTTTAAGGTTCTGATGGGATGAATATCATTTTTTTTTTTTGTGTGTTTATAAAGAGAATATTTATCCTGGCCTCCGGGCCTCAGGAGGTATCAGGAAATGGAAGCGTCTGCGCTACATTTGCCTCTTGCAACCCTGAACAGGAAGCTTAAGAGAGTTTGTGAAGAATTCCCTACGAGACGCTGAAGACTTCTGAGAATTGTAACTGACATAAGAAAGTTTTTCTTCATATTGCGTGCATTACCCTTTCAATGTCATCGGAAATTCTGAACACAAGAACGGCACTGGGTGTACTGGGATATGAGAAATATCTACAACAGGAGATGGTGAAGGTTATACAGATATCTTTTAATGGTTGAGTATGAAGCAATCTGTATGCCAGGACATGATAAGGCCATGGTATGCCCTCCCAACAGTCCTACTGTAAGGCCTTTTGTATCACCAACACAAAACCATGCACTATTGACAATAGTGAATATACAATAGCGGAAAAACATATACTTACATCATGTAGACTAAAAATATATAGACCTCTAGAAATGATGGAGTAGAGATGTCCCCAGTGAAGGGTCGTGTTAATACTCCATCATACAAATACATTGTAGGCAATGGTTTTCCAACCTTGTGGAAAAGGTTTGGTGAAGACCCTTTTCTGTTCCAGCATGACTGTGCCCCTGTGTACAAAACCAGCTCCATAAAGACATGGTTGGACCAGTTTGGTGTGGAGGTAATCCAGTGTCCTGCACAGAGCCCTGACCTCAACCCCACTGAACCTTTGGGATGAATTGGAATGAACCAGGTCTTCTCAACCAGCATTTCCATAAAGACATGGTTTGACCAGTTTGGTGGGGAGTAACTCAAGTGTCCTGCACAGAGCCCTGACCTCAACCCCATTGAATACTTTTGGGATGAGTTGGAACGAGCTAGGCCTTCTCAACCAACATCTCCATAAAGACATGGTTTGACCAGTTTGTTGTGGAGAAACTCAAGTGACCTGCAAAGAGCCCTGACCTCAGCCCTACTGAACACCTTTGGGATGAATTGGAATGAACC
Source organism: Glandirana rugosa (assembly GCA_018402905.1). Lineage (NCBI taxonomy): Eukaryota > Metazoa > Chordata > Amphibia > Anura > Ranidae > Glandirana > Glandirana rugosa. Next base: position 36,595 of record BLSH010221010.1, on the reverse strand, counting down.
AGGTCTTCTCAACAAACATCTCCATAAAGACATGGTTTGCCCAGTTTGGTGTGGATGAACTTGAGTGTCCTGCACAGAGCTCTGACCTCAACCCTATCGAATACCTTTGGAATGAGTTGCAATAAGACTGGCTTTCCCAATCAGCATCTCCATAAAGACATGGTTTGACCAGTTTGGTGTAGAGGAACTCAAGTGTCCTGCATGGAGCCCTGACCTCAACCCTATTGAATACTTTTGGGATGAGTTGAAAAGAGCCAGGTCTTCTCAACCAACATCTCCATAAAGACATGGTTTGGCCAGTTTGGTGGGGAGTAACTCAAGTGTCCTACACCAAGCCCTGACCTCAACCCTATTGAATACCTTTGGGATGAGTTAGAAGGAGCCAGGTCTTCTCAACCAACATCTCCATAAAGACATGGTTTGACCAGTTTGGTGTGGAGTCATTCAAGTGTCCTGCACCGAGCCCTGACCTCAACCCCATTGAATACTTTTGGGATGAGTTGGAATGAGCTAGGCCTTCTCAACCAACATCTCCATAAAGACATGGTTTGACCAGTTTGTTGTGGAGAAACTCAAGTGACCTGCAAAGAGCCCTGACCTCAGCCCTACTGAACACCTTTGGGATGAATTGGAATGAACCAGGTCTTCTCAACAAACATCTCCATAAAGACATGGTTTGCCCAGTTTGGTGTGGATGAACTTGAGTGTCCTGCACAGAGCTCTGACCTCAACCCTATCGAATACCTTTGGAATGAGTTGCAATAAGACTGGCTTTCCCAATCAGCATCTCCATAAAGACATGGTTTGACCAGTTTGGTGTAGAGGAACTCAAGTGTCCTGCATGGAGCCCTGACCTCAACCCTATTGAATACTTTTGGGATGAGTTGAAAAGAGCCAGGTCTTCTCAACCAACATCTCCATAAAGACATGGTTTGGCCAGTTTGGTGGGGAGTAACTCAAGTGTCCTACACCAAGCCCTGACCTCAACCCTATTGAATACCTTTGGGATGAGTTAGAAGGAGCCAGGTCTTCTCAACCAACATCTCCATAAAGACATGGTTTGACCAGTTTGGTGTGGAGTCATTCAAGTGTCCTGCACCGAGCCCTGACCTCAACCCCATTGAATACTTTTGGGATGAGTTGGAATGAGCTAGGCCTTCTCAACCAACATCTCCATAAAGACATGGTTTGACCAGTTTGTTGTGGAGAAACTCAAGTGACCTGCAAAGAGCCCTGACCTCAGCCCTACTGAACACCTTTGGGATGAATTGGAATGAACCAGGTCTTCTCAACAAGCATCTCCATAAAGACATGGTTTGCCCAGTTTGGTGTGGAGTAACTCAAGAGTCCTGCACCGAGCCCTGACCTCGACCCTATTGAATACCTTTGGGATGAGTTGGACGGAGGTAAAGAAGAGATGGCTACATACTGTCTTCACAGAGAATCCTCTGTTGGAATGCTTAAATCATGAGACATGACACACTAGAGAAGAGGCTAGCCAGAGGCGAGGTGAACTAGTTTCACACACCTAATGTGTGCTTACTCATCACCCCCATACAGCTGGCAGTCCGGGGCTTGCACCTGCATCTGGATCAGAAATCATCAGTGTTGATCTCTTACCTGGAGTGGCGGTTCCCCTTGTCATGAGTTGGAAGGAGCCAGGTCTTCTTAACCAACATCTCCATAAAGACATGGTTTGACCAGTTTGGTGTGGATGAACTTGAGTGTCCTGCACAGAGCCGTGACCTCAACCCTATCGAATACCTTGGGAATGAGTTGCAATAAGACAGGCTTTCCCAGGATTATTGTTTCTGAATTGGGATGAACTTGCGTTCAGTTTGAACCCAGAAGTTAGCTGTCATTGCTGGACCAATGAGCCGAGGGCAGGAGATTCCCTGCCCCACAGCTGGATGTATATAAAGGGGCAGAGACTTATTGATACGTTGGAAACGTAACAACAATTTAAAGGCACCACGTCCCAATGAAATATGCAAAGAAGTGGAATGTTATGCAATGGCCAAGTCAATCACCTGACCTGAATCTGATTGATCATGCATTTCACTTGCTGAAGACAAAACTGAAGGGAAAATGCCCCAAGAACATGCAGGGGCTGAAGACAGTTGCAGTAGAGGCCTGGCAGAGCATCACCAGGGATGAAACCCAGCGTCTGGTGATGTCTATGCCTTCCAGACTTCAGGCTGTAATTGACTGCAAAGGATTTGCAACCAAGTATTAAAAAGTGAAAGTTTGATTTATGATTGTTAATCTGTCCCATTACTTTTGGTCCCTTAAAAAGTAGGAGGCACAAATACAAATTGTTGTAATTCCTACACCGTTCACCTGATTTGGATGTAAATCCCCTCAAATTAAAGCTGAAAGTCTACAGTTAAAGCACAACTTGTTCCTTTCATTTCAAATCCATTGTGGTGGTGTATAGAGCCAAAAAGATTAGAATTGTGTCGATGTCCCAATATTTATGGACCTGACTGTATAGTAAGAAATGCAAATATAGGCTCCCACATGGCTGCAATACTGTGCCCATGCATTAAGCTAGAGATGCTAATGACACCATTGATGGTGTCCCCAATAACATCTACCTAATATGGCCATAGGCCCATATTAGGCCAATGATGTTACCCGTTAAGTCAGAGATACTGATGACACCATTGATGGTGTCACCAATGACATCTACCTAATAGGCCCATAATAGGTCAATGATGTCACCTGCATTTCTGTCCCTTGGTGTACATCAGCTGCAGGGGACAAGGAATCTCCAGCCTGCAGCTTATTGGCCCAACAAAGGCAGCCAACTTTAGGATTTAGGTGAACTTGGGTTCAGACTGAACCCAAGTCTGAATCCAAGCTCCTAACTTTTTCTCAACACAAAAGAACTGTAGGATTGGACACATTCTCCTGGGGAGAAGACTCGTTTTGTGTGATATTATATATACTATTGTTGGAAATTAGCACTATATGGCATTGTATGTGTCACTATATGAGATTCAGAGGATCCTGGGTTTGGACTCAACTCAAAGCCGAACCCAAATTCATAACTATTTCTCAACACAGGGACTGTAAAATTGTTCCTTTCTCTTGGGGGAGATGACCCTTTTTGGGCAATATCTGACATAATATTATTGAGAATGAACATTATATCACATTGGGGTTGATTTACTAAAACCGGTGCACTCAGAATCTGTTGCATCAGTGCATGGTAGCCAATCAGCTTCTAACCTCAGCTTGTTCAGTTAAGCTTAGGCAAAAGAACCTGAAAGCTGATTTGGCGTCTCCAAACTTTCTAAGCAAAGGGCCAGGTAACTGTCCTTCAGGCTTTAGGGGGGACGGACTGTGGTCAGTGGGAGTAAAAAATGTACAAAGAGGAAAGGGGTCGCCCCTGGAAGTTGCACATCCAAGATGTTTTAGAGAGGTGAGTAGAGTGGCAACCTCAGCTTGGACTCCAACCAGGCCACGTCCCCAACGCGTTTCACTTGGTTCCCCATGACTAACCTTTGGGGGGGGGGGGCGGAGTGAAATGCTTTGGGGGCATGGCATAGTTGGAGTCCAGGATGAGGTTGCCACTCTACTCACCTCTCTAGGACATCTTGGATGTGCGACATCCAGGGGCGACCCCTTTCTTCTTTGTACCCTTGTAGGAACCAGGACGGGCTGTCAGCACTCCAAATAGCAGCTGCGGATGCAACATTTACATACCACCTATCTACTGAGCCTGTGCGTCACACATAACTTTTTCAGGTCACAGGGAGTAAAAAATGTCCCAGTGTCAGTAAAAGTTACAATGCCCCATCATTGGTTTTTAGCGGGAGGAATGCTGCCCCATTGTTGGTATCAGTGGGAGGAATAGTGCCCAATCATTGGTGTCAGTGGGAGGAATAGTGCCCCATCATTGGTGTCAGTGGGAGGAATAGTGCTCCATCATTGGTATCAGTGGGAGGAATAGTGCCCCATCATTGGTGTCTGGGAGGAATAGTGCCCCATCATTGGTATCAGTGGGAGGAATAGTGCCCCATCATTGGTGTCTGGGAGGAATAGTGCCCCATCATTGATGTCAGTGGGAGGAATAGTGCCCCATCATTGGTGTCAGTGGGAGGAATAGTGCCCCATCATTGGTGTCAGTGGGAGGAATAGTGCCACATCATTGGTGTCAGTGGGAGGAATAGTGTGCCATCATTGGTGTCAGTGGGAGGAATAGTGCCCCATCATAGGTTTCTGGGAGGAATAGTGCCCCATCATTGGTATCAGTGGGAGGAATAGTGCCCCATCATTGATGTCTGTGGGAGGAATAGTGCCCAAACATTGGTTTTAATGGGAGGAATAGTGCCCTATTGTTGAGATCAGTGGAAGGAAAAGCACCCCATCATTGGTGTCTGTTGGAGGAATAATGTCCCTTTAATGGTTTTAATGGGAGGAAAAGTGCCCCACTGTTGATATCAATGAGAAGATAAGTGCCTGATAATGGTGTCAGTAGGGGGAATGGTGCCATGATAACGACCCCAAACACACCTCCAAGATGACCACTGCCCTGCTAAAGAAGCTGAGGGTAAAGGTGATGGACTGGCCAAGCGTCTCCAGACCTAAACCCTATTGAGCATCTGTGGGGCTCCTCAAACGGAAGGTGGAGGAGTGCAAGGTCTCTAACATCCACCAGCTCTGTGATGTCGTCATGGAGGAGGGTAAGAGGACTCCAGTGCCAACCTGTAAAGCTCTGGTGACCTCCATGCCCAAGAGGGTGGAAAATAATGGCGGCCACACAAAATATTGACACTTTGGGCCCAATTTGGACATTTTCACTTAGGGGTGTACTCACTTTTGTTGCCAGCGGTTTAGACATTAATGGCTGTGTGTTGAGTTATTTTGAGGGGACAGTAAATTTACGCTGTTATACAAGCTGTACACTCACTACTTTACATTGTAGCAAAGTGTCAGCTCTTCAGTGTTGTCACATGAATGGGAGGGGTGTACTTACTTTTGTGAGATACTGTATGTAAAATACATTTGGGGAACCCCTATCCACCCCCATTTTTTCTCAGTTCTTCCCTGACAATAACGCAATATATAATTAATTTAATAGAGGTTTATTAATAGCAAACTGGGCACATTTAAATAAATATCTACATTACCTATTCGGATAATTAGCACCGCCACTAGGGGGTACCTGAACTGCTAGATTAACAAAATGGGCAAAAAAAATAAAAAATATTAAACCATGGTAGTTACTTTTTGTATCGCCAACAGTCTGGTTCGAGAAGTAATGTGAAAGTTCATTTTTACCTCCCATCGGGCCTTAATGTAGGCACTTTTTTTGGTTGGCAGGGTCCATTAGTGCCATTACGACGACATGAAGTGCCAACCCATCCTGCTGGGGGTGTATTTTCCGGTGGCAGTCATCTTCGCTTTGCCTTCCAAGCCTCTCGTTTTTTTCTATATGTTTCTATTATCCAGGGAAGAATCTAGATAACAACGGGAAGCCTTGAACTAGTAAAAGAGCCAACTAGAAAGCATTCAACCGTTTAACATCCCTGCAGCCATACTTAAAGCAGCATTTGGTCCCAGTGGGGAGGTGTATTTATTTTGCCAAGTTAATAGAGAGATGGAATGTTTTAGGCTATTCAGCAGAACTTTCCAAGAAGAGCAGTACTTATTAGAGATTCTGTTTACCGTACTGTGACACGGCACCAACTGCTGGGACAACCCAGATACTCCAAAGATAGAAGACTCGGCCAGCATGGAGCTCCCAGCCGTTCCCAGACTACAGAGCCTGGTACTCTTCTTCTTTTATTGAACCTGAAAAACAGGTCTTTATTAGAGTTGAGCGAACACCTGGAAGTTCGGGTTCTGCTGGTCCGTCCGAACTTCGTGACAAAGTCCGGGTCCGGGTCCGGACGGAACCCGAACGATCGCACGGTGAAACAGTGCTTCAAGCCTGCCTGGTCGTCTTGGGCTTGAAGGTCCACAAGCGAGTTGAGATTATTTCTGGACAAAAAGTCCAAGTTATTTTCTTCTTCTCATGGTCCGAGACATCAGACCCTTGCCGACCCTCGAGGTACGACCGGCTCAGAAGATAGAAACCTCATAGACCCAACAGGGTCGTCAACCACGGCACAGTGTCATGCCATTTGTCTTAGAGATTATTCATGACGAGAAGAACCTTTCAAGACGACTTATCGGATTTTGTAAGGTAGAGAGATAATTGAACCGTTTTATTTATGTGGAGGGGTGACCCTGG
>BLSH010220972.1:136935-149312 GCA_018402905.1 Glandirana rugosa | reverse complement strand
TGTATTAATGCCTTGGTCCACAGGCGTATTTACTTTTCGGAATATCTTATGGTCTCCGATCCGCCCTTCGTCAACGTTTACTTTAGTTCTTGTACAATCTCGACCTACACTGACTAGTTTAGGGTGTCACAACCAGGGTTTTGGTCTACCTTGGTATTCCTAAACATTACTAAAGTCTTTCAACTTGTCGCACAGGTTTAAGCTACGTATGAGTTACGGGGCCCAGCTGTTCGATCAACTTTCTAACCCATCACGTGCTATATATTGATGTCACGGAACGCTTTCATAAGCCGGGGGAAACTTGAAACGTTGGAAAACGGTGTAAAGTCCGAAGTTTGTATTTCTATATTTTGACATTATGATTCTTCACAAAAAATTACAGTTTTATATCTTTATGTTTGAAGCCTGAAATGTGGCAAAAGGTTGCAAAGTTCAAAGGGGGCCGAATACTTTCGCAAGGCACTGTAGTTATATATCGTGCACTACCCAATCTTTCAACTAGCTTGTCGACCCGGGGCATTGAGTATGCATCGAATTTGGACACGCTGTTCAACTTTCTGAAATCATTACAAATCCTTATGGTTCCATCTGGTTTTGGGACCAACACTGTGGGATTTGATCAGTCACATCCAGCTCTAACATGTTCTTGATTTCATTTGCAACTGCTTCCCGCCTAGCCTCTGGTATTCTATAAGGCTTTTCATTTATGCGGACACCTGGTTCCGTAATTATGTCATGCTGTATAACTGTGGTCAGTCAGGGCAGGTGAGAGAAAAAGTCTCTATTCTTACTCACAAATTCTTTAACGTCCTTCTGTTGGGCCACTGACAAGGTTTCAGTTATGGGTATTTCCGGAGTCACAGGGGACATGTCCTTTTGGGGAGTTGGCATTGCCAGTAAAGTCTCTCTGTCCTTCCAAGGTTTCAAGAGATTAACATGATATATTTGCTCTGGTTTCCTTTTTCCTGGCTGGTAAAAGGGACCTTGCCACTTTGCTAGGAATTTACTTTCAACTGTGGGGACTAGTACCAGCACTCTGTCACCAGGGCTGAAGGCCCGGGTCTTGGCACCCCGGTTTTAAACCCTTCTCTGGGCCTCCTGGGCTTGCTCCATATGTTCCCGTACAAGCGTCATGACAGCAGCGATTCTACCTTGCATCAGTCAGATGACGCTTCTATAAGGCGTGGTCTCTCCCTCCCACATTTCTTTTGCAACATCTGGCAATCCCCTAGCAATCTCCTGGGATGTCTACCATACAGTAGTTTGAAAGGGGAGTAACCTGTAGATGCCTGAGGTAAGTCTTGTTTGGCAAACATGAGGTATGGCAGCAAGAAATCCCAATTTCTCCCATCTTTGTCCACCTACGTTTTTAACATGCTTTTCAGTTTTGTTAAATCTCTCCACAAGACCATCAGTTTGTGGGTGGCAGACAGAGGTACGGAGATGGGAGATTTTGAACAACTTACACAATTCTTTAGTGACTCGGGACATAAATGCCTTGATCCGTTAACGCCTCTTTTGGAATACCCACACGACTAAATACCCGAACAAGCTCTTTGGCAATAGCCTTAGATGAGGTATTACGCAAGGGAATGGCTTCAGGATATCGCAAGGCATAGTCCAGTATGTGCTGATGGGCCCGGGCAGACTTTACTACTGGTCCCACCAGATTCATGCCAATTCTTTCAAAAGGCACTTGTATTATTGGTAACGGTACCAGCGGACTGCGAAAATGGGGCAGAATACTGAAACTCTGGGCATGACTCACAATATTCTTTGACATCTGCATATAACCCGGGCCAAAAAAATCTCTGGGTTATTCTCTCCTTGGTCTTCCCTATACCCAGATGTCCACCCACCATATGACCATGGGCTGAATCTAATACCATCCGGCAATAGGGTTTGGGAACTACTAGTTGCTCTACCTCCTCCTCCCTTTGCTTTACCACCTGATAAAGCAAGAGCCATGTAGGGAAAATACACCCCTATGTTGGATTCAACAGGTTCCCCATCTGTCATTTTAATGTTTTCTCTGAATCAATTCCAAAAAATGATATAAACATTAAATCATAATAATAGTCCAGTAAAATATATGAACATTAAATCATGATAATATTCCAGGAAAGTGATTTCCTCTTTCTAAGACACAGTGGAGAAAAGTGAAAATGATGATCTTCTTATACAAAGAAAAACGTGTGCAGATTTCCATCACCACGTGAGCACCCTATATGAAATATGCGCTTACCAGATGCAGGTGACCCTTTATTACAGAGGGTCTAACTCGCATGTGAATGAGCTCCACTCGTGACCTCCATCCTCCAGATCATAGACTCACCAATGCATTCACAGAAGGGATAGCCGGGTACAGATGATATACAAGGAAACACAGAAGGTTGCCAATAGTGCAGTTACCAAAATATGTATAAATTCCACAGACATCCAAATAGTTATACAACAGTCCAACAGGCGAAAGTAGATTAAAACAGAGTTCAGCAGTGTCAAGAAAGTATCCTCGCCCTACCGGTTTCGTTCCAGTGAACGTCTTCCCGGGGCATGAGGAATGTTTCCCTTAGATATAGTCACAAACATTTTACACATCCTAACCCCGCCCCCTCACTTCCTCCCAGTTCCTGCCCCCAGGATTGGTTCACTCCAGTGTCAATCACACTGATGAGGACACTTCAAACAGCTGGGACCCACAGTGCAACAAGTATGCCTCTTTTAATACGTCGCCAGCAGCCCAGTGATCTGTGACCAAACCGCCAAATGCACCCCACATTAACAGGCACTGGAAAACCATCCACATAGTCCCATCCAGGACAATACTGATGTGGTCTCCGAGGTAGGAAAACCTCCAGTACAGCACGGTTGCCACCGGAAATGACGTACCGCGAAAACGGAAGTGGATCGATTCCTAACACAGTGGGATTACAGATGCCGGAAAGGACATAACCCCGTCATTCCCGGTCATGTGATCCACCCCAGCAACAGGAAATGATCTGAAGTGTCCCGTGGGACTGGTTTCAACAGGGATAAAAGGAAGGGGCACACATACAATACAATAAAACTGATACGTAACATTTTTTGTTTTATTAAAACATATGATAAAAGGCTATATTGGGATAAAAGATAACCACTGAACAAATCACTCAAAAAATTCTCCAGGTCAGATTTATGTCCTAATCCTGTTCTCTCCTACATAGGCAGAACACATGTTTTTTATTATTTCTTAAAACCCCCACTTACAGTATTCCAAAGAGGAGGAGACTCTCTCAAAGTGCTAATGCATTATCGTTATGAGACTTAAAAACCTCCTTGTGTCAGAGATGCATGTTCAATGGGACATAGAGTTCTATGAGCAATACATCTCTGAGAACATAGTTCCTCAAAGCTTGAGATGGGAATTCAGTCCCCATCAGGAGGAACCCCAACTAGAAGAATGGTATACCTTTTTTAATTCAGCAGGGGCAGGACTTTTGCGGTTTTTAAAAGACAGGAAGATTATCAAATTGAAGACTCTGGATGCCCAGATCAAGGAAATTAAAGAGAAACGTCTGCCCTATATTGCGAGTGAGGAGTATAAAGAGAAATCTTCCAATATAAAGAAAATACTAGAAAAGGAGGAATTAGAACAAAGGAATAAGAAAAAAAGAAATGTAACAGGGATAAAACAGATTATCAATCAGGATTAGTGTTTGAGTAGAAGAATAAATTACAAACTGACTCTATGGAAGTGACTAATGTTAACCATGGTCCAACACCTGGTAATCCTAGCGATAACAACACCCAATGGTCTGTGGTCCCACCGAATGGGAAAGTAAAACAGGGTCCACTTGCCCCGAAAACCAAAGGCTCCATTGGCACTATTCAGGGTCATGGGTATCAGGGACCCCCTTCTACTCCCCATGGTGAGGAAACTCGCGGATATTTTAAAGAATACCACGATTATCAATATAATCATATCCCCACCTCTAATAGGTTTGATGAATTAGCCCGTGGTCGCTCCCCTTATGCCCAACGAGATGGGCAGGGGTGGAGAAACCACTCACAGGGACACCAACCTGAGAGGAGAGGGTCATTCAATGGTCCCTATGAGTACAGGCACCCTAACCAGAGGGGGGGGTACCCCACACTCTCACTCTAGAGGATGGAGAAGAGATGGTGATGGAGGTCCCCCTGCTGGCCTTCCTTGTCGGGAGGTCGGATGGAGACCACAATAATAATCAATCAGGGTCCAGTCAGTGGGGGGGGTGGAGACCCCCGCCGGACAGTCCCTATAGGGGAGGTGATAGCTCCACTATGTATTATGGCAACCGGAATTGGGACCCATGGGGGGGGTTTTCCCCAACCAGGCTTTCAACCCAGAGACCTGGCAGGACCAGGAGAGGGACCAGGGGCAGAAGACAGGTTCGGGGGAAAAAGAAAAAGGGAATATTAAATAAAGGAATTTTCAATCTTAGCTCCAAGACCCTAACGGGATCAGAACAAAGAATTTTAGATAAAGGTTTAAAATTTGCACCACCAAGGAGGCTGGATAAGTTCCTGACCTTTATAGACCTGCAAAAATTTGTATGCAGTCTTAATCTAAAAATGTACCTTGCCTCGAACCCTGTAAAAGAAAACAGGCTAGTGAGTAGTGATATTCAATATTTCAATATTTGAGAAATGCATCTCTATTTAAGCCCCCTGGGGGAATTGCTCCTTCAGTGACAGCATTCAAGGATGTAGTTTGTAGAGACTTGTAACAGGTCAGTGTAAAAAACCCTGGAATGAGTAAAGACTTCAAAGAGGGTCTGAAGAAATTATGTGATAGAAAAGATCTGGTAATTAGGCAGGCAGATAAAGGGGGTGGAGTAGTGGTTTTAGACAAGGGGGCTTATGTTGAAGAAATTAATAACATCCTGAGCGATCATGATACATATGTACCCTTTAATATGGACCCAGGTCCAGACTTTAAACGGAAATTGAAATCCATAGTCTCCTGAGGTTACTGGGATGGAATTATCAACATGAAAGAAGCTAATTTTGATGCCTGCGGTGCCAAGGACCAATATTATTTACTACTTACCAAAAATCCATAAAAACCCAGTGTGCCCCCCGGGATGTCCCATTGTGAGTGGAATAGACTCAGTGACATCCCGGGTGGGCAAGTATATTGACACGTTTCTCCAGCAGTTAGTAGCACAAATGCAGTCATATGACAAGGACACTAGGGCAGCCATTAATTTGATGAACAACTACTCTATGGGAGGGGGATGGCGGTCAGTTACAGCAGATGTCAAATCTCTTTACACCATCATCCCCCATGAGTAGGCTTATAGGGCTGTCGACCATTATTTGGGGACCACTACCCTGGTGCCCGCCCAGAGGGAGTTTATTATGGAGCTGTTGAAATATGCAGCCAAGCATAATTTCTTTTGGTTTAATGGTACATATTACCTGCAGGGGAGGGGCATGGCAATGGGGGCGAAGCATGCCCCCAGCGTCGCTAATCTCTTTATGGCCAAATGGGAGGAGGATGTCGTCTATGCCCAGGGTAGGGAAGGGTTAGCCCTGTGGGCTAGATATATAGATGATGCCCTCCTCCTGTGGAAGGGTGATGAAGAGTCACTGAAAAGGTTCTTGGAAACTCTTAATAATAATAATGACAGGGGTATATGACTAGAGGTAGTCAATGGGAAGTTACAGACTTCTACCTTTTTTAAAAGCACCGATCGTAATGCTTACATCCCCAATGTAGCTGCCACCATAAACCTTGGATTAAGGGGGTTCCAAAGGGGCATTTTCTCTGCATCAGGAGGAATTGCAGTAACCTAAATGACTATGACAACCAGAGCAATATCCTTATCCAAAGATTTTGTGAGAAGGGCTATTCCCAGGAGGAGCATGATAAAAAAAAAACGAAACTAGAGCTATTGATAGGGCCACACTACTGGTTGAAAAACCAGCTACAGGAGGAGATGTTAGGTTCAAAACCCCCTTTGTAACCACTTTTTTCATCCAACATCGGGCTATAAAACATATCATAGCAAGACATTGGCACATCCTTAAAAATGATGATATACTTGCCCCTATACTTTCGGATAGGCCTCAGGTGGTATATAGAGGGGTGCCATCTTTAAAAAACAAGGTAGTACATACAGTTCTGGATACCCCAATAAAACTAGTCTTTTTTCAAAATTTGGTAGGCTTCCGCAAATGTGGAAGGTGCCAGATATGCACACTGAGTCAGGGTATGGGAAAGAGGCATTTACAGTTTACATCTAATGTCACTGGGAGGGCCTATGACATTGCTCCGTTCATCACATGTGGCACTACACATGTGGTGTATCTCCTTCAGTGGCCGTGTGGCAAACAATAAGTGAGCAGGACCACCCAGGCACTGAAGGTTAGGTTACAGGAGCATGTAACAAATATTAAGAAAGGTTTCCCTACACATACTGTATATATTCGACCCGAATATAAGCCGAGGCACCAAATTTTACCACAAAAAACTGGGAAAACGTATTGACTCGAGTATAAGCCTAGGGTGGGAAATGCAGCAGCTACTGGTAAATTTCAAAAACAGAAAAGTCTTCATCCTGACAGATACCCTGCAGCAGCTAGCAGAAGAGGGGAGGGGGACCTTATAAACCTGTGGGGACAAGGGGAGAGGCCATGGAAGAGCACAGGGGCCAGGAAAAAGTACAGGGGGCAGCAGAAAGAAGCACACACACATATACACAAACATATAAACAGACACACTTATACACACACACACATATATACACACACACACACACACACACACACACACACACACACACATATATACATGTAGAATTACAGAAAGCCTTTTAAAAAAATGGCATCACCTTCTTCTCTTCCTGCCGGGTACTGCACTGTAGGGGGAGACAAAGAGCACAGCACACACTGCTTTCAGTTTGATTATAGCTACTCACTCGAGTATAAGCTGAGGGGTGGGCTTTTTCAGCATAAAAAATGTGCTGAAAAACTCGGCTTATACTCGAGTATATACGGTAATGTTTCACGACATTGTGACCAGGTACATAATAGGGACCCTAGAGGTACACTGTTTCTAGGTATTGACCATTTCGTTTCGCACTGGAGGGGTAGTTTAAAAGTAAGAGAACTCTCCAGGGTGGAAAAGAGGTGGATTTATATTTTGAAAAGTTATGCTCCTTTTGGCTTGAATGTCGATTGGGACATTCATTGTTTTATTAATAATTCTTGATTACATGGGTCTTGGATTTTATTATACCGATAAAATTAATGCATTAGCACTTTAAGAGAGTCTCCTCCTCTTTGGAATAAGGGGGGTTTTAAGAAATAACATGTTCTGACTATGTAGGAGAGAATAGGATTAGGACATAAGTCTGACCTGGAGAATTTTTTGAGTGATTTGTTCAGTGGTTATCTTTTATCCCAATATAGCCTTTTAGCATGTTTTTTAATAAAACACAATTTTTTATGTATCAGTTTTATTGTATTGTATGTGTGCCCTTTCGTTTTCTCCCTGTTGAAAACAGCCCCAGGGGACACTTCGGATCATTTCCTGTTGCTGGGGTGGATCATATGACCGGGAATGAAGGGGTTACATCATTTCAGGCGTCTGTAATCCCATCGTGTTAGGAATCAGTCCACTTCCGGTTTTGCGGTATGTCATTTCCAGTGGCGACCACACAGTGCCGGAGGTTTTCCTACCTCGGAGACCACATCGGTAGTGTCCTGGATGGGAGTATGTCTATGGTTTTCCAGTGCCTGTTGTTGTGGGGTGCATTTGGCGGTTTGGTCACGGATCGCCGGGCTGCCACTTCCAGTCGGCCGGTGATTCACAGTAGGAGTGACGAGTGACAGCTGTTTGAAGTGTCCTCATCACTGGAGTGAACCAATCCTGGGGGCAGGAACTGGGAGGAAGTGAGAGGGTGGGGTAAGGGTGTGTAAAATGTTTGTGACTATATCTAAGCGGTGGGGAAAGCATTCCTCATGCCCTGGGAAGACGTTCACTGGAACGAAACCGGTAGGGCGAGGATCATACTTTCGCCTGTTGGACTGTTTTATAACTATTCAGATGTCTGTGGAATGAATACATATTTGGTAACTGCACTATTGGCGAACTTCTGTGTTTCCTTGTATATCATCTGTACCCGGCTATCCCTTCTGTGGATGCATTGGTGAGTCTATGATATGGAAGACGGATGTCACGAGTGGGGCTCATTCACATGTGAGTTAGACCCTCTGTAATAAAGGGTCATCTGCTTCTGGTAAGCGCATATTTCATATGGGGTGCTCACGTGGTGATGGAAATCAGCACATGTTTTTCTTTGTATAAGAATATCACCGTTTTCACTTTTCTCCACTGTGTCTTAGAAATAGGAAATCACTTTCCTGGACTATTATCATGATATATTGTTCATATATTTTACTGGACTATTATTATTATTTAATGCTTATAACATTTTTTGGGATTGATTTAGCGCAACTTTTTGTTTGATGGTAATTTAATCACATGGTATTCTCACATGTTTAAATTGCAGCACATATTGTCACATACCCAATGATGGAGTCTGCTTTATGCAGCAGGCAACCTCTCTTACAATCCTGATTCGGGAGCCCCCTGGTAGAGCAGGCAGGTGGCTCAGGAGTGCAGGGTGGTACTAGGGTTGGACTGGGTCACCGGTTGTAGTAGAAGGTCCGCTGAAGCACTTGTGCACACAGAAACGTAGTGAGACAGGCCGGGTCGATATCAGGCTGGTGGTGCAGTACAGAAGGAGCAGGCAAGCGGATGGTCGGGTACAGGCAGGGTCGTCAACAGGCTGGCAGCAAAGGTACACAAGGATCAGGCAGAAGAGTGGTCGTAGGCAAGCCGGGGGTTGTGCAGGCAGAGATCAAACAAAGTCAGAACAGGCCGGGTCACAGGAACAGATTATCAGGTTACAGGTTGCTCAGGAACACATACAAATGCTGTAGAATGGGCAGCACCGATGGCAGGGTGCTGTCAGCTTAAATGGCCGTTTGGGAAACCGCACCGGCGCTTACGCACACGTGTGCAAGTGCGTGCAAACGCTACGTACGCCCGCGCACAGATCTCCCGGCCCGGGTTCCAGAGGCAGCGGTGGTCTCCTGACATTGCCCCCCCAAGGGACAGCCTCCGGATGCCCAACCGGGCCTTTAGATCAGGATGATTCCTCCAAAAAGCTGACAAGTTCCTTGGCATGGATGTGCTTTTCGGGTTCCAAGGAGTTTTCTTCTGGTCAGTACCCCTTCCACTTGACCAAGAATTGAGTTGAGCCCCCTCTTACTCTGCAGTCGAGGATGGCCTCGATCTCGTACTCCTCCTCTCCATCCACTAGAACTGGTTCAGGTGGAGCTGTCTTTCTCCCTGGAAAGTGGTCCTTAGTTACAGGTTTGAGCAGCGTGACGTGAAACACAGGGTGTACACGAAGAGAAGGAGGAAGACTCAGCTCGTACACCACTCTATTAACTTTCCTCTTTACTGGGAAGGGTCCCATGAAGTTTGGTCCCAGTTTTCTTGAGGGGAAAGAAAGCCTCAGATTTTTATTGGCCAACCAGACCTGGTCACCCGGCTGCAGGTCCAACTCCCCTCGTCTCTCTCTATCGAAGGCCCATTTGTGGCATCCTTGCGTCCGGGATAAAGTCTCCTGCAGAAGCTTGTTATTTCCTTCAAGGAAGCTGGCAATGTCCTGTACAGCAGGTACCGTGCTTTCGGCATCAAGTTGGGTAGGAAGGAGGGATGGTAGCCGACATTCACGCAAAATGGTGATTGATTGGTGCCGGAGTGAACAGAGTTATTATAGGCGAACTCGGCTACCGGTAGCAGGGATACCCAGTCATCTTGATAAAAAGAAGAATAGCAGCGCAGGTACTGCTCTAGGGTCTGATTTGTCCTCTCCATCTAGCCGTTGGTCTGTGGGTGGTAGGCGGAGGAGAACGCCAATTCAATCCCCAAAACTGAGCATAGGGCTTTCCAAGCCCGAGACGTAAATTGCACCCCTCGGTCAGACACAATGTTGGTGGGAATTCCATGGAGGCGGTCAATCTCTTTGATGAAAGTCTCTGCAGTTTGGATTGCAGAAGGCGTGCCCTTCATGGGGACGAAATGTGCCATTTTTGTAAGGCGGTCGACAACTACAAAGATGGTCGTGAATCCTGCGGATGGGGGTAGTTCCACTATAAAATCCATGGAGATTTGTGACCACGGGTGTTCAGGAATAGGGAGTGGATTCAGTAGCCCCCACACCTTGGTTCTGTCGCCCTTATTGCGAGCACAGGTGGGACAGGCTTTAACATACTCCCGACGGTCTTTGTCAGCTAGCGGCCACCAAAATGTCCTGCCAATTTGTGGTCATGGCATAGTTCTAGGACTACCAGACGTTGTTCTTCGGGGACAAAAATATTCGTACCGTGCCACCACAGCCCGTCTTGCAGAGTCAGCTTAGGATCCGGTGGGGTAGAGGACCCAGCATGGGATCGCCTGATCCGGGATAAGAGATCCTCTTGAGTTAACAGGAAATTCCTGATATGATCAGGAAGGATCATATCAGGTGAAGAGTCCCCTGGTTCGTAAAACATCCGTGACAGGGCATCGGGTTTCACATTTTTTGATCCGGGCCTGTAGGTGATATGGAGCTGGAATCGTGAGAAAAAGAGGGCCCAGCGGGCTTGACGGGGCTGGAATCCCTTGGCGGTGCGCATGTATTCTAGGTTTTTATGATCAGTGAAAACTAGAACTGGGTGCGAGGCTCCTTCCAACAGATACCGCCATTCCTGTAAGGCAGACTTTATAGCGAGTAGTTCCCTATCCCCAACATCATAATTTTTCTCTGGGGTTGTCTTAGGGTCAGGTAGGGATAGTATCTCCCCTTGGGTGAGAGGGGAACCCTTATCCCACTTGGCGAGGCATGTCTGTATCGAATGTCCAGAACCCCCACAGTAAAGACACAAGCCATAGGACAGACGTCTTTGCCTTTCTTCGGGAGGAAGGATCAGCGGCCGGGGACTGACCGGCCAGGGTACAGAGTGGTTCTCGGGAGAGGAGGAGCACGTGGGAGTGGTCATCCTTTCGGTGCAACGTTCCCGCAGGCGGCGGTCAATCTCGATGGCCACATCGATCAGGGCGCCCCGGGCCAGAGGTATGCCCACACGAGCCAACTCATCCTTGAGTGGCTCGGAAAGGCCCAGCCGAAACTGGAACCGGAGGGCCGCGTCATTCCACGCGGTGCCGGCGCCCCAGCGCCGAAACTCTGACACATAGTCCTCCACTGTATGGTGACCTTGTTGGAGCGCAGCTTCCTCAGTGGCAGCTTGGTGTGGGTCCTCATATAGCCGAGCCATTGCCAGGAAGAAACGTGAAAGGTCCGTGGTTTCTGGGGCTTTCTGCTCAAGTAGCCGGTGAGCCCAGGAGGGAGATGACCAGTCCCACTTTAGTGCCCTCCGGGAAGAAGGTGCGGGGTTGGAGAGCAAAAAAGAGTTCACAGGACATGCGAAAAGCCCGAAATTTCTTACGGTCCCCTGTGAACCGCTCGGGCAACAGCACCTCGGGCTCCGGAGGTGCGGAGATGATGTGTAGAGGGGATTGGACAGGACCGGATACAGGTGGTGCAGTGGACTCCCGGACTCGGCATTCCAGCTGGATCAACCTCCAATATGAAGTAAGCTCAACACAAATAACAACCAATGACACACATTCAAAAGATACAATAGAAAGTGGCGTGTATGTTCGTGAACGAGCGAAGGCAGCATGCATGAGTTCCCGCCGAAAGGTACGTGAAGATGCGCGCACCCCAGTTAACAATGAAACACGCATGGAGCTGAAAACAATGAATCCCACACGTGGTATATTCCGTACCAAAGACCAGCATGTTAACTCATGATTAGTGTTGAGCGAACCCGGACTGTAACGTTTGGGTCCGTACCGAACTTTCGGGTGTCCGTGGCACGGACCCGGACCCGGACATTTCAAAAATCGTTCGGGTTCGGTCCGGGGTTCTGCTATTTTACTCCACGTGTTGAGAAGCTGCAGGGCAGCCAATCAACAAGCGTTTCACTGGTTTGCCCTTAGAAGCCATCACAGCCATGCCTACTAATGGCATGGCTGTGATTGGCCAGTGCATCATGTGACCCAGCCTCTTTATAAGCTGGAGTCACAGTGCTGCAGTCACATGCTCCTTGGGTTAGTGTAGGGAAAGGAAGCTGAAAGCTTGAGGGACAGATTTGAGACATTTTAAGACCTGATCCTGCATCCTGAGATAGATTACTTTACTACTGCTGTCTGTGCTGTTGCTCTGAGGACAGATAGCAGAAATTATAGATTTCACATACCCGTCCTAGTCCAGAATTTTACAGAGTTTAGACAG
>BLSH010220972.1:105261-116312 GCA_018402905.1 Glandirana rugosa | reverse complement strand
GAACTCCCTATCATTTGTACGGTAATTAAATAACAGTGTATGGCATATATCCCTCCCTAACACCGATCAATGTCGACTACAGTGGAGGGATATATGCCATTAGGGTGTATTGATACCCTATCTCCGACAGTTTATAATAGAACTGGTCCTGGGAAGTAATCCCTATCAGGTCTCTTTAAAGTAATAGCTGAACGAATTAAAACGTTGGTTCTCTTTGATAAAAACCATATCTCCTGTTAAAAAGGAGGTTTTATCTCCGCACCGATACCCCCGTTTTAAACGGGGGTCGGAGCGTTTGGAAAAGTACCGGTTCACCCTCCTCCTGCAGCAGATACGGTCATCCTCTAGCTAACTAGCCACAATCCCTCCCTATATACGGTATGTGACAATAAATTAATGGCATGTTTACTATCCCTCAAGTATGAGGGCATCTGTTGCACTAATGGTTGTAAATAGTGATCTACATATTTGCCAGCTCTTGAAGAGATAGAGTTAATGCCACTAATAATTGGTCTCCCTGGGGGGTGAACGGGATCTTTATGAATTTTTGGGAGATAATAAATTATCGGGGTACGTGGGGTCACCAGGACAATATACTGACGTTCTTTCTGGTTTAAGATCCCCTCTTGACGGCCTTTGTTCGCCAACAACACCAATTCCTTCTTGAATTTTAAACGTAAGTCCCTTTTAAGGGGGGTATATGTGTCCTTGTCGCCCACTATATGGTCAAGCTCCTTAAAGTAATCTTCCTTTGCCAGAATTACTATACCACCCCCTTTGTCTGCTGGCCTAACAATGATATCCTTATCTTTACATAGTGTCTGGAGGCCCAATTCCAATTCCTTGGGCATCTTATTATTATGAACTTGTATTTTTTCCAGATCTCTATGCAATATATTTCTGAAGACCTTTAGATTTGGAGCCAGACCTCCCGGAGGATTAAAGAGGGATGCGTTTGATAATTGAGAATGCCTGATGTCAGTTGAGGTGGATCTCTCAGGGTATGGGGGTCTTTGTAACATATACCGCTTGATATTTAATTTGCGTATATATTTATGGATATCCATATATGTGTGGAATTTATCCAATTTAGCCGGAGGAGCAAATTTAAGACCCTTATCTAATAGTTTTAACTCTGGTTCGGATAGGGCCTTACCACTCAAGTTATATATTCCCTCCCCTATTGATCCCTCTTTCTCTTGTTTCTTGGGCCGCCTCCCCCCTCTGACTCCCCTCCTCGTTCTATGGGGTATTCTTCATTGGGGTGACCCCTAGGAAAATCCCGAGTTCTATGTTGGTTAGACTGTTCTCTATTCCCATAAGGGGGGTCCCAAGTGGGCCTCCATTCTGTGTTATATTGGAAAGGTCTATTATGATTATTCCTTCCCCAATTAGGTGTCCCCTGATTGGGTGTATAGTGATATTTATTTGCATTCCTCTCTCTGAGAGGGGTATGATAACCATCATTATCATAATGATCTTCTCGCTGGACATTATGGCGCTGACCATAGTCATACAAGACATTATATCTATTTTGAATGGGAACATTATAGTTCGATTGATATGTTCCTTGATGGTAATGGTTGGGCCGATGTGGTCTAGAGGGAGGATTGTATTGTTCATCCTGGTAATATGTAGAATTATGCCACTGGTCAGATCTACCCCTTTGTGGTCTCCCATGTGATCTCTGGCCCGGTGTACTGTTATATGGTCTTACATCTCCAGATTTTTTCTTAATTGGACCCTTCCATTGTCTCCGTGGGGTGAC
This sequence comes from Glandirana rugosa, assembly GCA_018402905.1. NCBI lineage: Eukaryota > Metazoa > Chordata > Amphibia > Anura > Ranidae > Glandirana > Glandirana rugosa. The sequence goes on along the minus strand of BLSH010220972.1, from coordinate 114,544 downwards.
AGGTCTTTGTTCCTTATGAGGGGATCTTAATGATAATCTCCTCATAATGTTTTTTGTGTTAGATTGTTCACCATGTTGTTCATTGAGTGTATTGGACCCCACAAGATCTCTACCGGTCTCGTCCTCTTTAGTTTCAATCTTACTCTGCCAGGCAAAAACGGTAGCGGTCTTATAATCATTCAAATCTCTAATATATTTTTTCTTTTTCTTATTTTTTTGCTCAATTTCCTCTTTCTCTAGGATTTTCTTTAGGGACATAGATCTCTCCTTATATTCTTCCATTTCTAGAGATGGGGCTAGTTCATCTTTTAATCGTTTGATCTCAGTATCTAGTCTCAGTAATTTGCTTTTTTTGCGGGAGATCAAAAACCCCAAGGATTTTACTCCTACACTATTATAATACACAAACTACTCCTCTAGTTCAGTGTCTCCCTTTTGGGGACTGATGTCCCACCTTAAACTTCTGGGGACCATGGTCTCACTGACATATTGCTCCAGAAATGCAATATCCCAGAGGGTATGAATCTCAGAGATCATTACATTTTTTAACCTCATAAAAATACCACTTAAATCATTGCTAGGGGAATCAGTATTCTCGAAGACCCCATCTGTATTGACTACCCTGGAGGATCTATATGAAAATATATCCATCCCGGGGGGTCAAATTATACATACAAAAGCAGCAGGTAAATAACAGGTGTACTAAATAATTTTGTATAAAAAAATACCGCGCTAATATAAATAAAAGAATTCAAATGCTGCAATTCAATTAGGTACCACCTAGAAACATGCAATATAATACAAAGAATTGCGCAAAAAAGAAAACTACATAAATTATATTGACATAAAATTGCATAAAAGTCCATAAGCACTGTCCATGTAAAGTTATCGTAGACTGATGTTAGGTGAAAAAAACTTCCTCCACCAGGTGAAAAGGAGAAGTAGATAGATGAAGTGCCACCAATCAGATAAATCAGGTACTCTTACCAGAACACCGTTATTTACCTATCTCTAGGCAAACGGACAGCGCATGCAGAATAGCCTCTGCAGGCTTTTAGGGATCGAATTCCTCTCCAGCTGACGGTCAGGTGTAATATGCAGGTATATTTAACATCCTCCAACTTATACCGTATAATGTCTCCAAGTTCCCCAAGTCGCCAACTCGGTACCACATAGGGAAGGAAGAGGACCCCAATAGTGTAATACAGTTTTATTTAAGATAAATCAGTTAAAAGCCAAATGGCTACTTACAGAATCCAGTAAAATAATGCGCATAAAAGATCAAACAAACAAAAGCCGGCTCATCCGCGTTCCGCCCGTGCTTCCGGGTCACGTGGGGCGATGATGTCAATGCGTCAGACCGCCCGACATGTTTCGTCACAGATGACGTTGTCAAAGGGCACAGGCGACGCACTGACACGTCGCATTTAAAGGCTCTAACATGCGGACCAAGCCTCGCTCTCAGTCGCTCATTCAACGCCTCTCCATAGGCTATAATACATCAAACCAAGCCTCTCTCTCAACATCCAGTCACCATAGTGACTGGGAAAACCAAACGGGAACTCCTTTTGTAACGGAAGTATCCGGAAGAGAGACAGGCTATATTCATTTTACATGCTTCTAATCGAATGGCATTGAATTGCCCTTAATTTACAATAAATGATTTCAATTAAGATAATAATAAGATGAAGCCAGATTAGTGGTGTATAATGGCTAGAGCGACTATATTTTTTTTTTGGATTTGTATTTTAGCAAAAAGTAATACATTTGGGTTTTTTTGCAAAATTGTCGCTCTTCTTTTGTTTATAGCGGAGATCAGAAATGACGCAGAGGTGATCAACTACCACCAAAAGAAAGCTCTATTTGTGGGGAAAAAAAGGACGCAAATTTTGTTTGGGTATAATGTCGCACGACCGCACAATTGTCAGTTAAATTGACACAGTGCCGAATCGCAAAAAGTGCTCTGGTCCTAAAGTGTGAAATCCATCCGGGGCTGAAGTGGTTAACTTAAGAGTCTTTTTTCCCAGCTACATTTTGTGGCTTACCCTAAAAAAGACAAAAAGTGGTTTAAAAGAGGTTATATTCGGGAGAAAAATCGTACAGCATGCATAAGGCCTTATTATTATGAAAATGCTGAGTCCCCGCCCCCCACAGTCAAAAATGCTAAGTCAGCAGATCCAAATACTGTAGCTGCTGACTTTTAAGATTATGATACTTCTTACCTGTCCAATGGGCTAGCAATAGAGTAAGGGGGAGCAGTCCAAAACTACCAATCAATCTTCCTGCAGCAAGCTCTCATGGAAGTGGGGAGGGTTACCCAGAGGCCTAACTAGAACCTTCAGGGCCCTGGTGCAAGAAATTAGGAAGGGCCCCCCTGACCCCTGGCCAGGACCCTTCCTTCTTTTCGCTGATCCTGGGGCCTTTATTCCCATCACTGGCACCTTTATTACGGTCCCGCAGCGGCACCCTTTTCGCAAGTTCTGCAGTGGGCCCCCTTACTGCCATCTTAGGGCCTCCCCATGGTGGTGAAAAGCCAGAGCCTTTGCAAACCTGATAGTTCCCTCACTGGTGTCAGTAGTTTTTATTTTTTATTTTAATTTTATTATTTTTTTACCATTTCATTTTATTTATTTTACAATTTTTTTTAGGAGCTCTGTTAGGGGGCTTTGATGAGATATCAGGGGTCTAAACAAACCTCAGCCCTCAATCTCCATCTGTGTAACCTCAGCTGCACAGAATGAATGGACAGGAATAGTTGAGTACCGAGCCTCCCATTCATTCAGAAATGGAAGTATAGTAAAAACAATCACTGACTCTATCCATTCAGAAAAGGAAGGAGCCGGTAAATGACAAATTTACCAACCCATTCCCATCTCTCCATCATGAAACATCTTCTACAGCAGCTGGCAGGAGAGAGGAGGAGGGAAGACAGCAGCTTTGTGGAGGGACCAGGGAAGCACACAGGGACCCTGGGAACAGCAGAAGACAACTAAACTGGATAGGAGGGGCGGTGGGGGCAGCATATAGAGGAACCAGTCTCATCCATTAGGAGGAAAATGGAGGAGATTGGAGGAGATTGGTCCCTCTAAATGCCGCCCCCGCCATCCCTCCTATCCAGGTGTACAAGGGAGGCACACGGGCTCCCTGGAGCATGGGGCCCGGTTGCAATCGCAACCCCTGCAACCCCTGCAACCCCTGTAGTTACGCCCCTGGGGTTACTTGTCCAAAACGTCTACCCATTACCTCCTCCTGCCTAAAAGGTGCCAAATGAGGAAGCAGATGAGTTGACTTTCCACTTTTGTCTGGAAATCCTCTTTTAAGTGTATCCTTATGTTGGCTAAGCATTTGTGTCAAATACGATTTCAAGTTATGTGCTGAAGTACTTATTGTGTGTGTGTGTGTGTGTGTGTATATATATAATATATATACATAATATATTTTTTTATCAACAGTTCCCATCAAACCCAGAGCAATGCCAGGAAGTTGCAGGCCAGTCTCTGTCAGTGGGATTTTCCCAACTTTGCCATCGATGGCAAGCAAGTCTGGATTGTCCCACCGCCCAACTCTGGGTCTTATTTCAACTATAAAGTTTTTTGAAGTATACAGTGCTGCCCATAATTATTCATACCCCTGGCAAATTTTGACTTAAAGTTACTTTTATTCAACCAGCAAGTAATTTTTTTGACGGGAAATGACATAGGTGTCTCCCAAAAGATAATAAGACGATGTACAACAGGCATTATTGTGGAAAAAAAACATTTCTCAGCTTTTATTTACATTTGAGCAAAAAGTGTCCAGTCCAAAATTATTCATACTCTTCTCAATAATCAATAGAAAAGCCTGTATTGGCTATTACAGCAATCAAACGCTTCCTATAATTGAAGACCAGCTTTTTGCATGTCTCCACAGGTATTTTTGCCCATTCATCTTTAGCAATGAATCACTCATCGCTCCGAAAATCCTTAGACTGGATCGATAATTATTCATACCCCTGGCAAATTTTGACTTAAAGTTACTTTTATTCAACCAGCAAGTAATTTTTTGATGGGAAATGACATAGGTGTCTCCCAAAAGATAATAAGATGATGTACAAGAGGCATTATTGTGGAAAAAAACATTTCTCAGCTTTTATTTACATTTGAGCAAAAGGCGCCCAGTCCAAAATTATTCATACCCTTCACAAACTGTCACAGTCTGTGGGAAAATCAAAAGTTCTATACCACTCCAAATAGTCCAAGCTGTTCTAAAGCATCCTAATTACCCTGATTAATTGGGAACAGCTGTTTTAATCAACTCAACAGGTGAAAAACAGCAGCTCTCTGCAGTTGGTTTGTGGACAGTCATGGCTAAGACAAAGGAGCTCAGTGAGGACCTGCGGCTGCGCATTGTGGCTGCTCACAAGTCAGGAAAGGGCTACAAGGCCATTTCTAAATGTTTTCAAGTTCCAGTGGCTACAGTGCAAAGTATTATTAAAAAATACATGTTCCGCACTGTGGAAAATCTCAGAGGACTTGGTCGGAAGCCAAAAGTGACACCTGTGCTGGCCAGGAGGATAGTTAGAGAGGTGAAAAAGAATCCAAGGATCCCCACCAAGGCCATCCTGGTGAATCTTGACTCTGCTGGTGGCAATGTCTCAAGGCAGACAATCCAACGGACACTGTACACTGCTGGGTTCCACGGCTGCTCAAATGTAAATAAAAGCTGAGAAATGTTTTTTCCACAATAATGCCTCTTGTACATCGTCTTATTATCTTTTGGGAGACACCTATGTCATTTCCCGTCAAAAAATAACTTGCTGGTTGAATAAAAGTAACTTTAAGTCAAAATTTGCCAGGGGTATGAATAATTATGGGCAGCACTGTAGTGATGCTAGCTGTTGTGACAGCTAATTATGAGTTCCTTTATCTGGATATTGGGAAGAATGGACGCAACTTGGACAGAGGAGTGATCATGCAGACCGAGTTCTATCAAATCTACAGAATGGCACGTCAAACTTGCCTTCCGGCGAGGAAAATATTGAGGGCCTTAATTTTGTTTTTGTAGCAGATGAGGCCTTTGCTCTTGGGGAATATCTTCTGAAACCCTTTCCTATGCGTAACCTCACCACAGAGCAAAGGATCAATAATTATAGACTGTCGCGTGGCAGAAAGGTGGTGGCAAATGCTTTCGGCATTTTGGCAAACTGCTTTCAGCTGTTTCTAACTAGGGATGAACTGTTGGTTCAAGTCAAACGTAAGTTCAACTCAAACATCAGCTATTCAACCGTTAGCAGAATTTAGAACATTATGGGGCATTCGCACCAAATTTGCGCGCCCCATAATGCATTGCTAGAACACGCAAAATGCCCCTCGCTGATTGGCGAAAGCATGCACATGACCTGCATGCTTTTGCCAATCAAAGCACGTTCTGCTGTGAGAGCCATGATTGGCTAAAAGGCAGGGTGCCTTTGGCCAATCATGTCTCAGAGGTCTCCGTCCACGCCCCACACTAAATAAGGCCACTTGAACAGCTGTCACGTGTAGTGTGTGAACATGGAGACCGGAGACTGACGTTGACCTAGTTTAGCTAGTGGCCTGGCGCTAGTGGCGTGTAGGCTGTGTAGTATATAGATTTAGTGTAGAATATACAGTATACAGGCAGTGCAGGCAGTGAAGTATATACAGTATCTCACAAAAGTGAGTTCACACCTGCTCAGTGTCATATCCAGAGGTTGTGTTTGGGAAATAGAGGTATGAGTGCTGCCAGCATTGCTGCAGAGGTTGAAGGGGTGGGGAGTTAGCCTGTCAGTGCTCAGACCATACGCCGCACACTACATCAAATTGGTCTGCATGGCTGACGTCCCAGAAGGAAGCCTTTTCTAAAGATAATGCACAAGAAAACCTGCAAACAGTTTGCTGAAGACAAGCAGACTAAGGAAATGGATTACTGGAACCATGTGCTGTGGTCTGATGAGACCAAGATAAACGTATTTGCTCAGATGGTATCAAGTGTGCGTGGTGGCAACCAGGTGAAGAGTACAAAGGCAAGTGTGTCCTGCCTACAGTTAAGCATGGTGGTGGGAGTGTCATGGTCTGGGGCTGCATGAGTGCTGCCGCCACTGGGAAGCTAAAGTTCATTGAGGGAACCATGAATGCCAACATGTACTGTGACATACTGAAGCAGAGCATGATCCACTCCGTTCGGAGACTGGGCCATAGGGCAGTATTCCAACATGATAACAACCCCAAACACACCTCCACGATGATCACTGCCTTGCTAAAGAAGCTGAGGGTAAAGGTGATGGACTGGCCAAGCATGTCTACAGACCTAAACCCTATTGAGCATCTGTTGAGCATCCTCAAATGGAAGGTGGAGGAGCGCAAGGTCTCTAACATCCACCAGCTCTGTGATGTCGTCATGGAGGAGGACTCCAGTGGCAACCTGTGAAGCTCTGGTGAACTCCATTCTCAAGAGGGTTAAGGCAGTGCTGGAAAATAATGGTGGCCACACAAAATATTGACACTTTGGGCCCAATTTGGACATTTTCCATTACAGGTGTACTCCCTTTTGTTGCCAGCGGTTTAGACATTAATGGCTGTGTGTTGAGTTATTTTGAGAGGACAGCAAATTTACACTGTTATATAAGCTGTGCACTCACTACTTTACATTGTAGCAAAGTGTCATATACGGTAGATATATATTATACTGTACATATACATTCTTACGCTGCCTAAACTGACTCTATATACTGTACACTAAGTGAGCTGTATATATAGTCTACACTAAATGCAGCGTAATATAAATATATATATATATATATATATATATATATATATATATACATATATAAATGTGTGGAGCTCCTCCGAGTCATTGGGCAGGAAGCGGTGGGGAAGAGAGAGGAAAGCTGATCCAAGAGGCAGGACTTTGTTTGACAGCAGCTGGCTTTTCAGATCCAAGCTCTGTCACAGCGGGAGATCCTCTATCTGTGTGGGCTGGCTGGCTCTCCTCCCGATTTCTTCTTTTGATCCCCGTGCAGTGATAGGCTGCATTGATAGGCTGCATCAATAGGCACTGATGAAGCTGCACTGAAGAGACGGCACTAATAAGCAGCACTGATGGGCACTGATAAAGTTTTATTGTTGTTAACCACTTCCTTACCGGCTTATAGTAATAATACGCTGGCAAGGGGCACTCCCCATCCTGGGTCGACATCATATGACGTCCGCCCGTTTTCGGAGATCGGGCGTGTCCCTCGGGACTCGGGCCTTCCATGATCGGGGTAAAGATCTAATGAAATTGGCTCTTTACCACATGACTGGCTGTGTCCTATCACAGCTGGTCACTTCCTACATTGAGGAGCTTCGGCGTGCGCGCCGCTCTTGCGCGACGATCGGGATTCAGGCTTTTCCCTCGGACAAAGCCCAACCCTGATCAGGGTGAAGAGCCAATGAAATTGGCTCTTTACCACAAGACCGGCTGTGTTCAATCACAGCTGGTCACATGATGTCAACAAACTGCGGTAATGAGCTGTCACCGGGTTCTCCTCTTTACACACCGATCGTGTTTGAGGAGAAGATAGCAGTAACAGCTCATTACCTCTTACTGTGTGCACCAATCACACTGATTGCCCAACAGTAATAAAGAGGACCCCATACCTGTCAAAGCCCATCAAAGTACCTGTCACAGCCCATCAAAGTACCCGAGTACCTGTCACCAGCCCATCAGAGTACCCAAATACCTGTCACCAACCCATCAGAGTACCCGAGTACCAACCCTTCTGAGTACACAAGTACCTGTCACCAGCCAATCAGAGAACCCAAGTACCTGTCACCAGCCCATCAGAGTACCCAATTACACCTGTCACCAACCCATCAGAGTACCCGAGAACTTTTTACCGGCCCATCAGAGTACCTGAGTACCTTTTACCAGTCCATAAGAGTACCCAAGTACCTATCCGCAGCCCATGCCTCATAACATATACATTGGGGTGTTTTCTGTCCAAAATGGGGTAATTTTGAGAGTAATTTAACTGTTCCAGGACCTTCAAAATTGTGAATGAAATTAGATGTGTAATTTATGCTCCTAGAACGCCTGAAGGTACGACTTCAATGTTGGACTTCTCTATGTGGCCGGGCTGTGTAAAAGTCTCACACATGTAGTATCGCTGTCAGAGAACAATCCAGCAGCAGAGGTATTCTCCGTTGGCACGAAGGAATGCGCCAGTGCACATGCGCAGATCGGGAACAAACGTAAAGTTCCAAACGCTAGTGCACACACGCGCACGTCCGTTCGTATGCAATGTGTGACAGATGTTGGCGCCCAATGCCCTATTTAAACCAGTGCAGAAGAGCCATTCGTTGCTGGATTATCTTTGGCTTCCTAGTGTTCCCTGTGTTCTTGTTCCTGACTGATCTTGATCCTTGGCTACCGACCCGGCTTGTCCTGACCATTCTGATCCTGATCCCTGGCTTTGACCTCTGGCTTGTCTCACTATTCTGCATTCTGGCTCCTGACCAGTGTTTCACCCTCGGCCTAGCTTTCGACTTAGTTTCCGGGTACTCCTGATTCAAGGCTATAGACTTTGCTTGCTATTCCGTGTATGACCTCCGGCTTGACTTCTGATCCTGATTCCGGTTCTCTCTGCTCCTGCCATGTGTGTTCCAGTGTACCAAGGGGACTCCAGCCCAGCAGCAAGTCCTGGTTCCAGTGGAGCCATCCTGGGAGACTACGCACCTGTCCTGCACCCACAAGTAACCCCTGCCTCTCTGGGCATAGCACTCCCTGTTCCACCTTCAGGGGGCGCTCTGCACCTAGCTGCAAGGGCAGCCCTCTCTGCACCTTGGCCTCCAACCAGGTAACTGACAGTATAACTGTTATTAAGAAAATCAGCGCCTGACCCTTAAAAAATTAATAATCAATCAAATTACGTGATGCAATGTGAAAATAAATATGTAAAATATCTGTGAAAAAATGTTTTATATGAGTATGTGAAAGAATATAGAATTCAGTGCAACAGTAAAGTGCATCTAGGGGGCTGCTGTACTCAGGATGTTCCTGCTATGAAGCTGTAATATAAAATTCAGCGCCTACCCTAATATTGGTGTTGTGTCAAACATATATATATCCAATAAGTATATGGGGCTGTATAACTGCAACTGATGAATCAAAAATTGCATTTCACATATCAGCAACCATATATATCATAAAAAATTTTTTTTAAAACAATAAACATTCATAGAAATAAAGTCCAAATATAAAGTGATTAGAGTTGAGCGAACCTCTGGAAGTTCGGGTTCTGCTG